>SSNR01000169.1:1179806-1193178 GCA_006937965.1 Callopanchax toddi | reverse complement strand
AGGTCATTCATTAGTAGAGTCTAGAAATCCTGTACAATTCATTTCTCCATTGTGTTTGTTTTTTCATTGTATCAGGATTTGGTGGGAGTGTAAAGGACAGTAAAACCTTTGTTACACGCTTTTATTTTGAAGTACAGTTAAACTTTTGTTACATGCTTTTATTTTGAAAAGCCTTTTTGTAATAGCGCGACACTTCCTCTGCTAAGGCGCCACTTCTTTTGTTCTTCACAATACAACACGGACGTTACTTTGGAGGTGGCGAACTCCGTTGTTTGAAGCTTTCATGTAAGAACATGCACTTTATTTATCTGTTGTAACTTAAGAAAGTTTACTAAATGTAGTTTAAAATCGTTCTGTTGCTTACTTGCATGCATGTCACTGTTGTGTAGAGAGGTCTGACGAGAGGAATGAAGGAAGCTGTTAGCAGGTTAAAACAAGATTAGCACCCCTTGGAAGCAGAAAGAGGTTAGTAATGACTAGAACTAAATTGTTAATTAATTTAAGAAACAGAAATTTGTTTTTCATTTCATATTTTTATTAAAAGCTGTAACATACATTGTTTAAAAGATGATTTCATGTTAATGTCATATTGAGTTCCTCTAAATGTTTTATATGCCTGTATTTTGATGAAAGGGTAAATAATGGCATTTATTTGTGCATCCTCGTAGTTTTCACGGTGCCATATGTTGATGGTGGAAACGAGGAGAGAAATAAAGTTGCATCAGTCGAGACTCTCTGCATTCTGAGTGTTCAATTCCAAGAGGGCAGCTACATCATATTCTTTGTCTTACAGTGATTGAACAAAAACCAACAACATCACCTAATCTATTTCCTACTCCAGAAAACAAAACAAAAAAAGAAAAAACAGATGTGATCAATCATCACACTGTTAATAGATTTATTGCAGAGGATAGGCTTACTTGTGGTATTGTGGCATTTTATTTATATTAAAGCATCAAACTGCATTAAAGGAAATTGACCACAACTTGGAAAAGAAACTGCTGGATGCAAAAGTACAGCCTTCACTTGCACTGTTCTATATTTGTACTTTTTCATCATACAGTTTCTCTGCCCAGAAATTCTTAATACATTCTGTTTGGTAGCAAACGTTTCCCATGAACCATTGCTGGTAATGGACTGCAGACGATCCTTTTGTTAAAGGGGAAGTGATTTGTGACCACATGCATTATATACCACAGTACAACGTTGTGGGGTTTAGTCACTCCATTTGACTCCATCCCTGAGGAGCAGAGGGCAGCTATTTTAACAGTGCCATAACCACTTAATGCAAAGGTGAGATCAGTGTGCAGGTTTATTCAGAACAACCACCTCTAGCACCTTGAGTTTTAGTGAATGGTGGAGATTCATGGTTGTTTGTATTTGTATATCCGTAAGGGTTCACCTGCACTCTCCTAAATGAGTATGTAAAGCGATACAGTGCTGTGGTGCTCTGCTGCAGCATATTTAGCTGGTTGTTTTGTGCCTTTTGTGTAAGTAACTGATGGTGGCAGTTCTCTGCCTGTGAAAGGTTTCTGAATCGTACATCCAGCGAATGAAAGATTGATTGGAAATGCAGCTAAATCAAATCAAAGAGAGTCATCTGGTCAGGTAAATGGTTTGGAACATGTGGGTTGAATTTCTGCATCAGCTGCACTCACTTTGTCCCAGTTTCAGATCCAATCTACTGTAGTTTTGAGATGGCCAGCGGTCAGATTATTTGGTACACAGAACAATTTGGGTAGTTCTCAGACAAAAATCAAATCGAAAAAAGAAAAAAACCCACTGCAGCTGGCAGGTAATTTTTTAAGTGAATAGGCTGATTTGTCAATCATTTTTATGTGATTATCTTATGAGATGCTACAGGCAGAGCTGGTCTGTAAATACGAACTCTATTTCTGACCATCATCACCTAAAACACATCCCATAATAACTGAAATAGGAAGCTGAAGCTCTTTGTTTTGGTGAGAATCGAGGAGCTGTTTTTAAAACTTCCTCTTGCATGTCATTAAAGGGAACTCCAGCTATAAAGACGTGTTGCTCTAAATATGTTACAAAGTATCTCCGCTACATGAAAACATAGTTAAAACACCACGATTGTTTTGTTTATTCACACAATCTTTTAACTTTTTTAGTACTATTTTTGAGTTCTGGGGGCAGCCATGTTTTTGAGCGGGCAAAGCATTGTGGGATGATGTTAGGTTGTTGACATTAGCTTTGGGGCTTGACTTCAGCTTATCTTTTGATACGGAGAAGGATTTTGGTTGCAATTTCCAGTCGAAAGAAAACAAAGGAACCGATATCAGTATCCACAGCTCACAAGAAGAAAAGGAGAAAACAGTGGGAAGATGAGTGCGGACGAACACAACTCCCCAAAGACGCACGGCTGTGCTCTATCTATTTTAGCCCTGATGCATTCGAGTCATTTGGTCGGCCGCAGCTACCTAAAGAACTCACTGGTGCTTCTGGGTATAAGCGAACACTAAAGGCAGATGCTGTGCCGACAATCTTTCCCCACATGGAGCCTATGCGCCCGCGGGTAGCGAGTGAAAACCACGCTAAGAAACGCACAAGGCAAGAGACGCTAGATGCTTTCCTGGAGGACTATAAACAACCCACTTCTTTTTTTTTTTTTTTTTGGAGTGGAGCGGGCCGTCTGGTCGAGGTCTGCGGTGGGGGGCTGCTCAGCTGCGGCGGGGTGCGCGGTGGTCTGCTTATCCCCACTTCAGTAAGGGAGGGACCATCTTCTGGATCTCAGGGCCGGCTTCACCCTTAGGGCGCTGATCCCTGGTCCTGAACATAGAGTGTGCATGGGGAGCGAGAGTGGGTGTACAGCGTCTATTGTGTGTCTTGGTATGTTTGCAGGAATGTGTGTGTGCACGCATGAGGGAGGGAGCGTGATTGTGTCTGTGTGTGACTGTTTTTCTGTCAGGTTTTGTCCCCCCCCTCTCTCTGTGACATGCTAGGCCCTCCTCGGCAGAGACTATCCTCCCTGGCTGCGCCTCGGCATTGGGTGGTGCCTTTCTCCAGTGGCGTGCTGGGGTGTCTTGGGGTCTGGGTCTGGGTGCTGGGGGCGTCTGCCTGCTCTTCTTCCTGTGGCTGCCTGGTGGGATCTGGGCCCCCGGGGGTGGTCGGGCCTCTGCTGGGGCTGGTTCTCTCCTGGGTCTCGGGTCTCTAGTTCCGGCTAGATCTACCCTGGATGGCCGGCTGCAGGCGGTGCCTGTGAGCTCCTAGCCGCGACCCCCCAGGGGCTCTAGCGTGGCGACTGCCGGGGGGCCCACGTGGGGTGAGCCTCTGCGCCCTCTGGGGGAGAGTTTAGCGACTGCCCTGACGGCGGTCTCCCTGGGGTGTCCGTGCCCTGGGTGGCCTCTGGACGTCTGGGGCCTGGACCTCCTCCGCGTCCTCCGTGGGCCTTGGGGGCGGGTCTGTGGCTCCTCGAACTTATTATTGAATGTTTCAATAGAGAAACCTTACATAAACAAGCGCGCATATATACACACAGGTGATCACAAGGTGTTCACATAAAGACGGACTCAGGTGTTTTCAGACACATTGACTGGGGCTGTGGTTGACACTGAACTCTCTTGAACTGGTGTATACGTATACATTTGAAGAATATCACAACTGTTGTGTATTCATATGCTGTTTGTCGCTGTTGTATCTTTTCTTCCTGTTTTGTTTGTTTGTTTGTTTGTTTGTGCTTTATTTACAGGTCTAGAAGTGGACTCTTCACGTCTCTTGTTCTCTTCTTTTTCTGTTTACTTTCTCCCCCATCCCTCTTTCTGTACCCTTCCCTTCACTTTCAGGCTCCGTGTCCAATCAACCATAAAAATATTCTAATAAAGATTTTGGGGGTTATATTTAAACAAAAATCTGGAGGAGTTTTATAGCAGTGGCTGTAACCTCTCACCTGAAACAGCAACACTGTTGGGCTTGTTTTTGGCACTCAGACATTATTCTGTTTGCTCCACAGCCGGACAGGACACGGGGTTAAAAAATAAATAAATAAACAACCCGCTTCTACCGTGGTCACCGTGGTTGTGGATAATGACCCAACAGACAGTTTAAAATACGGAGGAGACGGACAATGGATCAGTGGAAGTAAGTAAGCGATCCATAAGTGTTCAAACCTGTTTAAGCAAGAAATCTGCATCAACTCAGACTGAGATAAACAAGTCTAAATAAAGTATCAACAAGGACTGATAAAGGCAATTCTGAGTGTTCTATTATGTGTTTCTGTAATACCGTGCATAGCTGCTTCTATAAAATTAAGTTCTTAGCAAAAAACGCTCTATCTCCTTCGACTTGAGCAAGCAGTTGCTGCATAATGTCCATATGCACCAGTTACTGAGCCCCACTCTCTCGTCCTCGTGTCTCCGGTCTTTATTTTCTTCTGCTGACTGGATACTTTCTTCCTCGCTTGTCTTTGAGGTTCAAATTGGGAAGGCTAAACTAAAACAGCTTTCATTGCGTGCTGTAATGAATGCACTGTCAGCTGTGTGAACAAGATAAGCGGTGCAACCATGTGACGTCACTACCCAGAATGCTTTGGGAAGTAAATAATAATGGCAGCGTCCTGCTAAATCAGTTTTATTTAAATATTACTTTAAGGGAAAATATTTGGCTTGTTTTTATGCCACATGTTTACTTATGACAGCAAAGTAAATGTTTTAGGGCAAACTTGACTTAACAGTCCGGGTTCCCTTTAAGAAATGAACACACAAAAACATAATTATTAGAGTGGCGTTATAGATTTGTACAGTATGAACTCAGGTCAAATGCTTCAGGTCATAATAAGATCATTTTTTCAATTTTCCTGAAATATTTGAGTCCATTTTCAACTATTTAAATGATCTGGCAAATTCTTTTACTGTTCATACTAACCTGCACAAACAATTAAAGGAACAATTTTTAATCAGTCTGATATCAAGTCAGTTAAACATCTGGGATATTGAGCTGGTCAGTAGTGGCAAAGTGGATTGTTCATCAGTCTCAACTGTGTTTTTAAAATTAACAACAGGTGCAACAAAGGGGCAACAATGAGACAACCTTTAGGACAGTAATGGTTTTGCGGGTGGAGACCACAGATCTTTTTTGACTGCTTGTCAGTAGCTTTGCACTTGACTAGGGACCGTGTCACTACTGGTAGGATGAGGCGACACCTGGACCCTGCAGAGGTTGCAGAGGCAGTCCAACTCCACCAGGATGACACATCAAGAGTCATTGCCAGACAGTTTTCTGTCTCCTGGAGGAGATTTCAGGAGACGGGCAGTTACTCTGAGATGTAGACAGGGCCCCTAAATAACAGAGGTCCTTAAACCATCAGCAGGACTGGTATCTACTCTTTTGTGCAAGGAGGAACAGGATGAGTACTGCCAAAGCTCTACAAAGCGACCTCCAGTGGGCCACTGGCAACAGACATTCACGAGGGTGGCCTGAAGGCCCAACATCCTACTGGGCCCTGTGCTCACTGCCTGACACTGTGGAGCTCCACTGGCATTTGCCAGAGAATACTAGAATCAACAGGTCCAGCTCTGGTGTCCTCCTGTGCTTTTCACAGATGGAAGCAGGTTCACTTTGAGCTCGTGTGACAGATGTGAAAGGGTTTGGAGAAGCCTGGGTGAACGTTATGCTGCTGCAACATCATTCAGCATGATGGGTTGGTGGACGTGGTGGGTTAGTGTCTAGGCCCTGACTGCCATTAGGTTTCAGGATGAAATCCTTAGACCCATTGTTAGACCCTTAACTGGTGGTACCCTGGGCTTTTCCTGGTACATGATAATGCCTGGCAAGAGTATACAGTTCCTGGAGAATGAAGGAATGTATACAATTGACTGGCCTCTACTCTGGCCTGACCAGAATCCAATAGAACATCTCTGGGTCATCATGTTTAGGTCCATCAGATGTCACCAGTTTGCACCTCAGACTGTCCAGGAGCTCAGTGATGCCCAGGATCTGGGAGGATCTGTGATCTAATAAGGAGCCCCGACGTCGTCAGGATGCATGCAAGCACACAGGGACTGTACAAACTACTGAGAACCATTTCAAGTTGCTGCAATTACATGTCGGGTAACTGAACTAGCCTGCTGCATCCATTTTTAAGGTAAAATTTCTCGGTGACATCAAATTAAGCTCTCTGTAGGTAGAAAAGTTTCAGTTTTATCAGATGATGAGGCATTCTTTTGATCCTAACACATTACCCATTCCTTATCCGTATGGATATCCGGCAGGATTATTTTTTACAGTTGAGATCTGATATGTTTTGCGTTTGTTTCTTTATTTTTTTGGAGCAGTGTGTTTAAAAAAAAAAAAAAAGACCAAATAGTTCTTTAAAAGTAAAGAAAAGGAAGAGTAGGGGGAAAAAAAGAGGAAAATCATGTAATCAAAAAGTGTGATTTTTTTTGGGAGGGGGGGGGTGTAAAGTGACATTTTGATATTTAAAGCTGATAGGAGGAGCATTTTTCTATGTATCAAAGTTTTCTAAATGTTTTAAATGATATTTCAGGTCTAAACTATGATCTATGGGTTGAGTTCCACAACATCTGTCATTCTGATAAAGACCCTCCTTCCCCCTATAGACCCCTTTGCATTTTTTCTGGCCGCCGACATTTTTTAGCCAATAAAATTCAAATTTCTGCATTCTCTCAACATGCACGCACATCGAGCAAACCTGTATCACTTTGATAAATCTCGTAGACTCACCAGTTGCATCTTCATAAACCACAGTGACCGTTTTCCACTTGTAGAACTGCACGATGTCCAGCACAGCTCTGCTTATAGAGGCATATTCAGGATGGAGGTTAATGTAGAAGCTGTCTTTGTTGTCCACTGACGGGTGTTTCCAGCGTGTCTGGATGTGGGGGACCTCCAGAGCGTTGCAGATGGACTGGACCGCACTGACAGAGGAGCTATGAGAGGGTCCGAACACAGCTCCAACTCCTAGCGCTAACTGGTCACATGCTGCGGTAAAGAAACAAAAACCAAATGACCATTAAATCAAAAGTTCATGGCTTATATTTACTGTTGAAATGTTCAGAATTCAATGACAGGATCTTTACCTCGTCTGGAGGCCTCAAAACTGTCAAATAGGTTTATTCTCTGGATGTCATAGGTCAGCGTGGTGTTTGGCATTAAGGTCCGGTTCCTGTTTATGTTGGTTACAGCAAATTTAAAGGCCAGTTCTTCAACACTAATGGGCTCATTTTCAAGCGTTTCAAAGATGCCACCTGTAATAAAGGCAATAAAAAGATAACTGAACAAATGGTAACAATATTCACATTCGGTTCATTGTTTAGTTTCATGAGAATCTCTAATGAATCACGGTTGCATAACATGGCCCAATTTTTCGGCTTAGACCTGCTTGAGATGACAGGATTTAGTCTCATTCAGCACAATGTTTGACCTTCTCTGACTTGAGCTTATTTACATGACCTGTTTTTCACAAGTTGGTACAATAGCTTTTACAACAGTGTGGAAGGGTTGGATTATTATGGTGCTTGATGGCAATTTATCCAGGAGGTGGTGACAGGCATTCAAGCTTTCTTCTTTTTGGTTTTGTGAAATGACCTTCAGTGGATTTATACCCAAGCAGCACCCCAAAAAACAGTCTACCCAATACAAGATGTTCATCACAGCTAATTGGCTAACACAAAAATGGCCATAACTCAATCATATTTACATATACTGAACTAAAAGATGGATGTGGTAGTAGCTGACGGTCGTTCACAACACGAGTGCTTAGCCCATAACGGTATGTCTGGTGTTTAAACAAATGAAAAGATGTGAGTGGGTTGCTGAGTCAAATGGAGAGACGTGACTCCACCCCATACAGTCCGTAACAAGAAGATTTAAATATGGTATATGCTCTGCGGGCAGCATGTTACTGCGTGCAGCCATGAGTGAGCTACAGGCTGGAGCCGTGTTGTCGAGGAGAATCTTGTTCCCAGAAAAATGCTCCATCAATTATTTGGCACCATGATGGATTCAGCAAGGAGGATGTGATGAAAACAAAAGACAAAGTCCAACTGTAAACTGAAAAACTAGCAACAAGTCAAGGTAACATCCTCCACCTGCTGTTCAACCACATTTTATTTTTTTTGCGCGTATGGGTAGTTATCGTCCATTTATCATTATCGAGGTGAATTCTTCATTATACCATGATATTGATTTGAGGCCATATCGCCCAGCCCTACTAAATCATGTGAAATTATTACTAATTATTCAGCATTATGCTCTAGATTTGACCAAAACGAGTATAATGCTATCATTCTTCACCCTGACACGAAGGGGGGGTTGGTGAAATCTATTTCTTCAAGAAATGTTAGGGCTTCAATTTAAATAACCCATTCATCCATCAGCCCATCCGTTTTCTTAACCACTTCATCCAGTAAGGGTTGTGGGGAGTTGGTGTCTGTCTCTACAGTAGTGGTCATGGGGCAAGAGGCAGGGCACATCCTGGACAGGTCACCAGTCCATCACAGGGCCACATAGAGACAAACAAGACTTACAACCATTTACACCTAGGAACACATTAAAGTCATCAATTTATTTGCTTGTTTTTGTCCAGAGTACCCGTAGGAAACGCTTGCATGCATGGGGAGAACATGCAAACTCCACACTGAGAATCCAAAGACAGGAATCGAACCTGCAACCTTCTTGATGCAAGGCAACAGTGTTACTAACTGCGCCACCATGCAGACATTAAAATAACCCCTCAAAATACTAAAATATTCATGTAATAGAATTTTAAACATCATCGATCTCTGGCGAAAACTATATTTGTCCAAAAATGCAAATTTTCAGGAAATGGAAAAAATTTGTTTGTTTTACAAATAATAAACCCTGTGACACAAAAATACATAAAGTCACAGATAGATGTGAAAGATGACCAGTTGAGCTTATTTACCGTATGTTAAGAAAATGAAGGGATTAAAAAAAATGGAGATACAAGCTTTTACCCCAGCACACACACCTAGACAGTTATCAGAGGCGTGGCCAGACAGACAAAAGCCATTGCTCACACATGGTTGGTGCATAAACCGCTATCTTATTTCCTTCTATGTTTCAAATTGCTATAGCTCTAATATTTCTTGATCACTTGCTCATTTACTTTTAGAAAAAAATCTGTAGTTACATCATGAAGACTCAAACAAGCCGTTAAATGTATGGTTACGCAAAAAAGTTGCCAGCAAAGTAGTGATGGGTGGCCAAAGATTCATTTATGATGGCCTTGACCACCCTGGCTCTGCCTGTAATGTTTATTTTTATTGCAAACTGAAAAGAAATTACCGTATAAAACACCACAGTTAAGTGTTTATCATTTGATTTAAATAAGTTTTACATTTGCAGAGACGTATACCATCTGTTGCAATTTTATGCATAACAACTTTAAAAACACACACATAATTGGCCTACAGAGTTTGTACATTTTTTCCTCATTTAAAAAAATTTATACAGATTAGTGTAGGCAGGGGAATTGAACTACAAACTGGGTAGGGCCTCATGACATTCGTGGAGAGGTCTGTGGGCTGGGGGGGGGGGGGATTACTTGCACCAATTTGCTGTGTTTTATTACACATGGACAACTTTTTATGAGCATAGAACAAGATTTTAAAGGCAGGGAGCTGATTAAATGTTTAAACTGTACAGATAAAATCATTTTGCTAATGTGAAAGTTTGATATTTGAAATACAAATGTGATCTAATCCAGTTCAAAAGCCTGACAAAAAACCTAGGAGTTGCATAACAGAGACATAGAGGTGGAGAAACCTGCCTTTCACCTGGGAGACCTGGGTTTGAATCCCGGCACCTGCATCTATTTTTAGATGGTTAAAAGTTATTATTTAGGGCTTCATGGTGGGCCAGAAACATGTGGGTTGTGGGCCGGACTTGGCCTATGGGCCGCCTGTTGAATAGCCCTGGTTTAGTGTTTTAAAGCTGTGAATAAATTATTTTTCTTGGACACTGATTGTCAGATATGGCTTAAAGGATGTGCTGTACCCCAGTAATGTAATTTCAAATTATGCACCAGCCACCTGCCTTATAAACTTTACTTATTTATCCATTTAACCCATGATTGTGCTTTATTTAGTTCCTACCTTTTTATATGATTGAAACCAGAGCAAATGTAGCAAAATCATTAAAAGACTCTCTTAAAGCTTGTATGACCTCTTCTGTCAAAGTTCAATTTGTTTTCTGATGAGCAAAGGTTTTGCTTCAGTGTTTGTGTGGAAACATATTCCAATAATAACCATCAAAATTTTAATCCAACCTGCTGCCCAGAAAGACTACTAATCTGTCACAGCTGGGAATATGGATGTATGTAATAACAGCCAGGCATAGGAGGTACATTAAATATTTAGAATATGAAAACATAATCGGAGGGAAATAATGTGGAGTTTTCACCACTTGCTTAGAAGGGCAGAGAAATTTGGCTAAAATCTGTTAATAAAACATCAGATTCATTAGAAATTGCACGTTGAAATAAGGGTCTGCAAGATTATAATGTAACTTTTCCTCTTTATGTATCTGATTCTCTAGCATACCTAACATGATTACTAGCAGTACCAGTTTTCTATGAATAAGAAACAAAGTTGTGAGTGACGTTATTTTTCTTACAATCACCAATCTGACAAAACTGAAACAGGAGTTTAAGGGTTAATAGATGATTTAAAACTTCACATATATTGTATAACGCCAGTGTGATCAGCTTTTTAATTTGAAAATATACAAAATAAGGGACATTTTTGTGCAAAACTTGAATTTTAAAACCCTTTTCTTTATCATTAATTTGTTTTTATTTTAACACTGAGCACTGATAGGCTTTTTTTTATGCAGTTGTTTCCAAATGACCTTAATTCAATACTGAGGGCACAGATGGCAATAGGTCACTGCACTCTCTAACAGCCTTTGAAGAATTGCCTGTGAAATTGTGATTGATTTGGAAGCAGAGAAGTCCTTTAAAAAGATCCCCTTGAGACCTTGATTGTGAATGACCTTTTTCTTTGGTGGAGCGTAGCCTCAAACCTCAAACTGAGAGAGCCTTGTTTGGACTCCCTGGTCACTAAAAGCATGCTTGAAAGTGCCAATCCTAATTATGGTTACCGAGCCTCAATGAGCAGCTGCTGGGACCTGTTAAAGTCCCTAATTCTGTCCACTGTCCACAAACTACCCACAGTTTTTAGAGCTAAAATCATTACTCTTATTCTTCTGAATATGACATAGGAGTATATTCTGTTTTAGAGGGTGTTTAATTTTGATATTTATTTTTACCATCTGGTCCAATTTATATGCTAAGTGTGCCAAGGCTGGAGCTTAATTGGGTATCCAGAAAAAAAAATCCAAATGGCAGCAATGCAACATTTTTTTCCTCATGCTTGAGCAACTCTTTAAATAGATTGTCCAATTTGTTCAAGAAATAAAAATAGCAGCTGATTTTTAGATTCTGTCATCAGAATTTTCTGTTCTTCAGTTCTGATTAGACAAGTCTGTACTATACCTCATCATAAGCATCCTTTACATACACACATTGCAATGTGTAATAGCAGTTCTACTGTTTTAAATGTTATAATTGTAACCTGTGACCACTGTAAACCATCCAGGTGTTTGTTGTTACACTATCTTTTTTTTTTTTTTTAAAGAAAAACTTATTTACAGATTTGTTTATATATGTGCACACAGTTAAAGGGACACAAGTTAAGATTTTAATAAAAGTAATCATGCATGTTCAGTTTATTTAGGTTAATGAGTGATGAAGCATTTTAAATCAAAAAGAATGAGGCCACCCATGTATCATTCCATAATCTTGAGCAGGCTGTGAGCTGTAAAATGTTCTGCAATTCGGGAACGAATTTCCCGCGCTGTCCTACGGAAGTGACGTCAACTGACGCTTCTGCGTGTGGAAGCTAAAAAGTAATAATAAATGTATATCCAGTAGGTGGCAGTATTGCACCGTTGTGTTGTGTTGCTGGTCAATGGCGGACTTCATTCGTCTGTATCTGTGGTTTTTCTCATAAAACTGGTGTTATTTTGGCAGCGTTTATGGAGCTGAAAACCTCTCTGATGGATTATAGGGTTCCACAGAGCTAAAGGTGCTGTTATAGGCGACCGCACAGCGATCTGTCGATGTTTATGGGTCTCGGGACGATAGGCCTCAAATCCCCGACTGTTTCCTGGACCTCAGTCCGCTTACAGTGCATCTAAGGCGGCTCTGCTGCGCACGCTCCTCCGGGTGCTCCAGAGCGCCACTTCGTGATGCGAACTTGAGAAATCTGAGGTGATGTATGTGGTGGGACATGCCTCTATCACCCTAGATTTCTCAAACTCACCTCCGGGAGTCAGAGAACACTGACTGATTAAAGCTTTCAGCTATATGGGCAGCGGTGGAAGGACGAACATAGCAGCTAGCGAAGTTAGCTCTGTTGGATCGCCCCCGCTTTTGGACCCTGTGTGTGTGTGTGTGTGTGTGTGTGTGTGTGTGTGTGTGTGTGTGTGTGTGTGTGTGTGTGTGTCGCGGGGCATTGTTTTACCATATTTCTTTTTGTATTAATAAAATGTATTTTTATTTATGGAATCATGTCTCTGGCTGCCTTTGGTTGAATCCTTATGAGATAATTGAGAATTTTGTGCGCGCTCCTGTTCAAAGCTGCAGTTATTTGCAGCGCCAGGCGTGGTGATTGTGAGTTTTGTTTTTTATTCTTGACTCATGTCCTTTTAAAAATTTCAGTCAGGCTTTTTCCAATTACAATACTTCACAAAACTCTCTCAGTATACCAGGAAAATAATTACGCTTGTCTCACACTCTTGACTCCATCAGGGAGAGAAGACAGTGTCCACAGAGACATTTCATGACTGCTTCTGAATTCAAGAAAGAAAAAAACTTAAGTTGTGACCTGCACACCTTAAAGCTACAGTATGTATTTATGTATCAAAGTTTTGTAAATATATCAAATGATAGTTCAGTTCTTAACTATGATATATGGGTAGGGTTCCACAACATTTATTATTCTTCTGAAGGTCCCTCCTTCCTCCCATGAATTCACACTGACCAGCAAATTTTTAAGCCAATTGAATTTGAGTTTTTACATTGTCAGATATAAATCAACGTGCATGGGTATCACGCAAACCTGTAAAGCCACGCACAAGATGCTCCGTGACTTCCTGTTTACAGTCACTATACTGGAAGAGCGTGGCCGGTCTTGGAGAAGTCGGAACAAACTTCTGCTAAAAAGTTAGCCAATCCCCGGCTACTGAGGGCTACATCAACTTAGAAAGAAAACAAAGAAAAGTCAGGCAACTAAACGCAGTAGAGACCAGAGTAACGCGTGTGCTCAATTGTAGAGGGGGGGGGGGGGGGGGGGGGGGGGGGGGGGGGGGG
>SSNR01000169.1:1117978-1179780 GCA_006937965.1 Callopanchax toddi | reverse complement strand
GGGGGGGAGCGGGAGGGAGGAGAAGGGATGTTTTGGGAGGGACCTTGGTACGTCAGATTCAAAAACTTCTCTCTTGCTGAAATGCCCTTGCCTATAAACTAGACCATCAGTTTTGCTCTGCAGACTTTGGTTTAGCCCCGCTCCATTGGAACCTCTGCATGCCACTGATTGGTTCAGTCAGTCTGGTACCGGGCCAATTACAGCGCTTTTAACAGTTTGGTGGGTGGAATTAGCCAATTAGAGCAGAGCTTCAACTTTGAAATTAAACAACATGGCGGCAGCTCAGGAACAGCATTTGTTTGAAACGGCTTTGTCATCAACTTTGGACTATTTAGATTTGAGCTTTTCTATGAGACGCAAACAAATAGACACTTAAGTCTTTTATTTTGAAAAAGGATGTATTGGCTGCTTTGCCGATGGGATACGGTAAAAGTTTTATTTAACAGCTGGCTCCAGTTGTTGCTAAATGGCTCTGATTGGTTCTTCTAGCACTATCCAATAGCATGTGAAGAGGTTTGACAACCGTTCATCCCGCCCCTATGACTGAGTCATTTCAATGGATCGTGGCCAGACTATTTAGTCTGGCTTTAATTGGTTCTGAAATCATCCAGGATATTTGGAAATCAACAAGCTGTTAATGCTGCTCAGTGCAACCTAAGTACGGTAATGTAAACATTAAAGTATCTTCATAAAAATTAGACAAAGTAAAAGGAAAACAGTTGTGATGAGGATAATGATGTTATCTATGTGATGCATATTCTGAAGCTTTTCGCATTAAATGATAAATGATTTGCATTGAGTGCATGCAAATCTAATTACATTACATGATTACTGTGATGATATTACACTGTTCAAATGTATAAAAATAAAAGTCAATCACATGACTCTCTGCCTTGCATTGTAAATATAAACCACAGCATCATTCCACACAAGCCACAGAGCCAGGTTCATCAAGAATACTTATTTACTACTTTTCTTCCATTTTTATTTATTCTAAAATGATCTCACAATGCTTGAGAAGTCATCAGTAGATCGAGGAAGCAAGAAATAGATATCATACCACATGGGACAGTTCTCTCCCTCATATGTAGCGTATCGCCAAGCAAATAAACAAAAGAGACAAGAAGGTCAGAGCTGCCAAGAATGATTTCTAATAAATAAATCATTTTTGGCAGCTCTGACCTATTTTAGGTTTGAAAATATTCAGAATTTGGTCAAATGCAACATCAGAGCTATAATTACCAGACTGCTTCTTCAGAAAAACTTCATGCCCATTCATAAACAAAAACTCTAGGTATGAATCCTTGAATATATATATTTATATACATAATGATACCTGTCCGTGGATGCCAAGTTTTCCAATCTCTTGCCTTTATTTGCTCTTTAGCACCACATCATTATAATTTATGCAACACAGAAATAATGAATGAAAACTTGCACTATATCTTCAGGTTCAATTTTCAGAATCTTTAATTTCTGTTTTAATGAGTCAAACAGCGTTGTGGCCTTTTGCACGCTAGTAGCAAGTCATAAAACAAAAGATTGTGCTTGTGCTGCAGGAAAACACGGTGCTTTTTATAGACTTCTGTTCCTTCTCTCATTACAAAAAGCAAGAAATTAACTAAGGACTTTTATACGATTATCCAGGACTCAAAGGTTAGCCCAAAGAAGTCGATCTTTAGTTCAAGATTTTACGTTTTTCTGGTTCCGTGACATGAAGGAGAGCCTTTTAAAGCAGAGGAACACAATGACGTAGTGTTGTCCTTCCTTCTCCTTTCTCCCTACCCTGAACCAGTACCCACTGAGAGCTCCTGCCCCCTCCCCAGCAGCACCACCACTCCAACCTGGGCCCAAGCCAGGCTGTGAATGAATGAGAAGGTCCTAAACAGTCTACTATGCTCGTTTGATGTGGAGCACTGAGGTTCCTCTGTTGACAAGATAGCTGTTTGAGAGTCAACAACAAAATTACAAATGTCAGATATGAAAAATATTCTAAATAGACGTCAATATTTGATATAGATCAATTAAATTATGTTTCATGTACAAGCAGGAACTAGTATTTACCATTATATAGATGGATCTAATCTATAAATAAACAAATCGGGTCCCGCCAACAGAAAAAATTATTTCAATAAATAGACAAATAGCGTGGAAACCACGAGCTTCTGCTCTCCCCAGCCATGAGATTTAGTCACTATAAGTACCATATTTGGGGAAGAGACTTTCTGCATAAAGAAGATTAGTGTTAGTTGTTTAAGGGCGGGGGGGGGGGGGGTTTTACCATTATTACCAACCCTAGTGAAAAGAGTGAAAGCCAGGCACAATCTAATACCAGCACTTGCCAAGACAGAAAAACGTTAATTGAGCCAAGCCATGCACCATATGGGAGAGATTAGGATGTGTGGGGTCATGGAGAGAATGACAGAGATTAGGTGCCCTTGGAGAATGATAGATGATTGAGAGAGATTAACAATATAAAGCTCTGATAGTTTACCGGTGGAAGAGGGTGGTGGCGCTGGCCTAATAGCCCTCATAGTTATGCAATACAGCGTTTATAGCGTAATAAAGTATTTAGAAGTGAAAGAAATTCAGAAAAATAAAAAGGTGCCGCGGGCATAAATCAGAGCAGGGAGTCCTGGGGCCTAAATTTTAAAAAGCCACTTTTGTGATGCAATCTTCTCTCTCATAAAAAGAGGAAGTAAAAGGATCAGAAAGCTGTAATTTGCCTGAGAACACCAGCTCATTGTTACAGAGTTATATCTGAGATCAAAGATGAAGAGTGGTGCAAGACTTTTATGATTTACGTGGGCTAAAAGACTTGAAAGCATGTTGAATTTATCGTCTTTCTTGCAAAGATTCCTTGGTTTTTGCTACTTTTTCTTTTCGATGCCAAATTAATTTCTAATTGTTGTGTGCCAAAAGTGTAATTCTGGCAATGAGACATGCTTTTAGATGCAAATGCTTTACTTATTCACCCGTTTTCTGTGGTTTGTCAGCATGAAATGGGGAAAAACAGAAACTTGGGCATTAAGGTGGATTTACATGATTACTTTTATAAAGAAAAGGAGAGAAATACAGTCTGATCTGAACAAACCATGACTCTAGTTCTCACAAGAGGGGGGAAAAGAAACATGGAAAATTCAGTAATGAAACTTGGAAGCACACTGCACCAACATCACAATAATAGAAATTATTTTTAAGGACTCATAGTGGAGATGAATTATAAAATATTAAACTGCCACAGTGTCACCCAGTTTTATCATTGTAAGATCCAATCGGATAAATATCAAAGTGACACAGTTGGAGGAAAACAGCCTCCCTCTGTGCCCGAGGTGCTGAGTATCACACTGTGTTAACTTTATACCAACTAAAAGGGAATTTGACAGTAAATTGTGATTAAAAGTACGGAGACATTGCTTTTGACTTACCCTCGAGAACATTGTGTTTTTATGCTTCCACACATATAAATTGATCATTATCCTAATGACACAAAATGATCTGCTCTTTTTAAGCCTTTTAAATGAAAGTTTCTATTAATCATTTGCAGAAATTATAAGAGGTCCTTTAGTCAGGCAATCAAACTAATGGCCACAGAAACAACAAAGACATTTGATAACTTACCGATTCTCAGGACCTGCTGCGAGGTGAGCCAAAACTCTCCCATAAAATACACCAGTGGAAATAACAGTCCCTTCCTTTTCATTATGGTCAGTCTTTAAAAGTCAAATCTAACATTGAGAAGTTTTTTTTCTCTTCTTTAGTAATTCATGCTGATTGCTGGCCAGTCCTTGTATCCTCAGGAGAAATAAACTGGAATCTGACCCACATCCATCCTGCACACATTGTGATGAAGAAAACAAAAATCCACCTGCAGTTGTCACTTTTCAAGCACTCCAGTTCCCCCGTTCTAAGATCCTTTATACGCCAGTAATCTTTTGTTTCCCATATTTATTCTCTTGGCATCTTTCTTATCATGTTTTCCCGGCGCGCACTTGAATAGTGAGCTGAAACTGAGGAGGAGGACAGTGCGCCGTGCACCCTCCGTCAATTATGCAAGAACAGAAACACCATTTCTGTTCACCGCTTTCAAAATAAAAGCTTTAGAAATAGTCTTTTTCACAGCAAACTTCTGATCATTCTTTTTCAGACATGTTTGCACTTTTTAAAAGTAAAAACAATCACTACATAATTACACTTTGATCATTACTAAGTTGTGTTTTGCATTTTTGTATAGATATATATTCCTGCAAAACTTTGTCCCGACGTTGTGAAAATCAGATCAAAATTTAACCATTTTAAAGTGATTATACAGAAATGTGGTCACGTAATATTTGTGAATGTAACCAGTTTATTTTCCCAATGCTTTAATCAGGTGGGAGTTTAATTCTTTAGCAAATCTTCTGTGCTGGCTGCTGCTCAGTTTACCTATTGCATGGATGCTTTTATTATGAAATGATGCATTCCTTGTTTCTGGTATCACTAGCTGTGTCTTTGGCTGATTTGACACAGCTGAACACCCCCACCACTACCACAACATCCTCACACAGGCGTTCAATTGAGGGCACAGCCAAGCCGCTGATCTCCAAACATGGATACGTTCTGAAGATTAACTTCAAATCTGCCTGCATTCGACCTCGACAACGTCTTTGCTTAGCTACACCGAGGAATGATTAAATCTTTGCTCCAGTCCTGATGAAAATGCAAATTTAATCTACAAACTGGTCGGTGATGCTCCCTTGAAGATTAACTATCTCAAACTGTTCACATGACACTGCGTTTTAGTTAAATAAAATGTGTCTGTTACTTTATTTTTCTTTACTAAAACAGGATGGCTTTGTGTGAAAGTTGGGCGGTTTGCATTCACCAACAAGAAACTGGGATTTATGCTTCAACTTAAACATTCAATAGCATCAGGAGCATTTGAACAGGAAAGAATCATCTTAATAAATCAGTTGACATTTGATGGAGGCGTGTTTTACAACAAATATTTATTTTAAAATTTCAGTTTTCTTTTAGTTTAATTACTTAAAATAATACAATTTTCAATATATTTTCTTTGTGACTTTAACTTTGATACTAGATTCTACTTTTAAAGGCAAAAATGTATCAGCTAATGAAGCACAGTGGGAGGAAGACATTTTTACTTTTGACACCTGCAGAAAAAAGTAGACATAGGGACCTGTGGCGCCCTCTAGTGGCCATGAATTATTCTCACGCCATCACAAGAACACCTAATTGGTTTTAAATGAATATACAATGAATCATAATTTTATTTTTAGTCCTGCCTTTTATTGAACAATTAAAATGTAAATGACAGTTTGAAACAGGAACTTTAAGTTTTGACATTAGTTCACACCCAAGTTAAAGTATTGGCAAATTTCAAGAAAAAATGAACAGTTTTATGTTTTTGACAAATGACATTTATTCAGACTCTAGAAGTATTTTACATTTGAAAATGGATGCAGACTTGTTTTATTACAAAATACTTTTTAAAACTTTAAAGCAATTCTAATTCAAGATGTCTTGTTATGGATCAACAGGCAATAAAAACAAGTAATAATGCAAACTAGTGATCTGATAATAGTACGCGAATAGAAAAAACATATATACAATAATAACCACAAAAAAAATCAAGACATTAATGTAATTAAAAAATGAGAAACATAATGGTAACAATTTACAGTTGTTGAAAATAGTCTTAAATATATATATTTTTAAAACTAATAAATAATAGTCATATGATTTTCTGTATTTTTGAGATGGAAATCCAAACAGTGGTTTAATGAAAACAACTTTGTTCACCTTTGTTTATACTAATAACAGGAGTTATAATTAACCAGCTCTCACAACCTATGATTAGCTAGACATAAAATTTATATTACAATAGTTAAAATAGGTCAAATAAAACTAAAAGTTTTAAAAACTAATCATTTAATCATGATCATTACCTGGTGATGATAGAGAATAATACACAGCATTTTAAATTGTGTCACCAGCGCTAAGAGACACAATAGATTGTGTTTATATATACATTCCTCCGCTGCTCCCACTGTGGGACCCTGGATGCAGGCTTGATTCGTTGTATGTCATGAAAACAGGAGTTTGTGGAACATGGTGAAAGCCGGACTGGTAGGGCATTGGCTTGCCGTTATGAGTTGCTGAATACGGTGCGGCCTTTTGGGTTGCGTACAATGAATTCTCAGGAGGATACATGGATCCAGCATGATGAGAGCTCCGTAAGGAATGGTGACCCATGCTGTCTTGATAGATCAGAGATGCGTTTTCGAGGGGAACGGGGTTGTAGACAATGGGCGGATTGTGTGCCATTACTTGTGGGGCATTTTGCATGGCGAGCTGTTGCCCAACAAAACTATTGTGCTGGTGTACCATTGACTGGAGGCTGGGAACACTTGAGATGGGATGATAACTTGTCAGGGCTGGTCTGTCGATGGGTGCTGGTCGGTAATTAAGTAATTTGAGAGGGTGGTATACATCGAATGAGCCTTTGTCATTGGGCATACGTCTGCAGAGAAACAGCAAGGCTGAGGCAAAAAGGAGGCCACCAGTCACCCAGCCGATGTAGAGTGCCTCTCCTAGCTCTCTCCTCTGGGCATTAATCAGCAAAGGGTTATAAAAATCTTGAATAATGACATGACCTGTCCACGACACGGGTATGAAGACACAAATGCAAGCCAAGAGCTGCATAATTCCTGCAACCATGAGGGTGATGGTTTTAGGCCGTTTGTTACCTTGGAAGCAAAGGGTACTTCTCATCCCTCCTATACCCACAAGGAGGCCCACGCCTGACAAGGCTACAGAACAGCACATCAGACCCCTGGCAGCCTGCAGATCGGGGGGCAGATATAACAGGGAGTCGTACACCTTACACTGCATCCTGATGTTGGCCTGTCTGTAGCAGTTCATCCACAAGCCCTCCCAGCGGACCTCCATCACGATGATGTTCTCTCCTATGAAAGCTGTCACCTTCCACATGGGCAGTCCAGTTGTAGCCGCGGCACCGATCAGCCCGATTACGCCGACACACATTGCAGCTATTTCAGACACCCCTTTAATCATTGTTCAATCTCCAAGTGTCCTGAGTGTCCAAGAGTCCAAAATTGGATTAAACTGTCTTCACAGCAAAAAGTATTTCCAATCTTTAGTATAGCATAAGAAAAAGTTTTAAAAAGAGCTCGAGTCAGAGATGTTTCCAATGCAGTGAGAGGTGGATCTGATAGTTTGTTTGCTGTCAGGGACTGACTGTTTGTTTTAGGAAATATTCCTATCCCTCACCTGGTTGGTTCAGAGGGATGGTGGTAAAGATGATGTCTGCTTATTTTGTGTTTATGGTTCGTTAGGCAATAGTGGTATATCATCTGACAACATTTTACAGTAAGCTTTAAAAAAGCAACCAGATAAAAACTCACAACTACAGGAAGACGGTTTTTAAATCACTTTTATATTTTTTTATTCTTTGTAATTTTATGGGGTAGAAAAGAAGCAAATGCACAAATACAAAAACTGCACATGCAGCCCTGACAGTTTCTGTTTTGCCCACAGGGGAGCAGAGATGAGCTTTATGGGAATAGAAAGAGAATTACAGTCAAAATGCATTGCATTCACAAACCGATCAGTACAAGCGATTATGTTTTCTTTTAAGGTTTTTATATTTTCTAATTCTCAACTGGTCAACATACAGTTTCATTTTGGTTTCTCGCGTATATCACCTCATGCAGCAATGAAGAAAACATGGTCATACAAAGCGTTCATTATGAAACAGCAGACTTATTGTTTTTCTATATTGTGGTATTAGTGTGGTTTATTTTGAAAATTCTAAAAGTGAAATGACCTATTATTTAAAATTCTAATTTACTTCATTATACTTCTCTAACAAAACATTCGAACAGGCATCAACAGAAAAATCAACAAGGAAGGTTTTGGTCTAAAACTCTATGTGGATCCATTCAAAGTGACTTGTAAATGTGGATCACATGATCCTGTTGTCAGCTTGTTCCTGATGACCTCACGAGGGCTAAACTCGCTCAGTTAGTTTTGAGACCACACCTTTAGTAAGCAGTGCTATTCAAGCATTCCACGTCTTTCCATCAGTTACCAATTAAAAACTTCAGAACATGATGCCTAACTTTAATCATAATTTACAAATAAATGGTTTAAAATAAAAAAAGACTTTGTTGAGACAAAGTTTAATTTAGATGTTTGAATAAAGTTAAAACATTAAGTCTTCAGTTTTTAAGTTTTATATTCCAAAGTCAATATGACAGCCTTTCACTTTTTTTGCTTTCTAATACTGGATGAACCTGGTTCATCTGCAACTTTGGGGCCCATAAAAACATAGACAAATGCGTGTATCATGGAATACAAAGAAACGTGTTTTTCTTTCTAAAAGAATAAAAATTTAAAAACTTAACACTTTCTGACTCTAATGAACGTGTTTTTCATGTAAAGTTTAAACGACTAATGTGAAACATCAACTGCAAATTTACACACCTATCATCTGTTAGCATAGAGGAATAATCATATGAGAATAATCAAATGAGACAACTTACTCAGAGGTTGAAAAGTGCGTAATTATACAGCACACATTTACAATATTCTTAACCATCCTAACAATTATAAACTTTAACAAAGTACAATATACTCTAAATTATTGGACAAGAAGAAATATTGAATTTGTTTGAGTTCATTTTCAGCTTGTAATTATAAATTGAGGTTAGAATGAAAGTGCTTTTTGAAATGTATCGAGTGCAGTTTTTAAACTGTTCAGTTTAGAGATTAATTCTTTTTACCTGAAAAATGAAGGTTCCTATGTCATGCCAGCCCATATTGAAAGAGAAATAGAATTCTTTCATGTTTCACTGAATCTTTCTAAGGATTCACAGATAAGCGACTCCGCTGTGTACAGAGGGATAGCTGTAGACAGTTGATGGATGTCTTGACAGCATTGGCTGATGTCCTGGTTCTGATCGAGGGATCAGCACCAGCTGTTGAGGCTGAAGAGGCTGCTGGGGGTATATATGCTGTGGAGTGTAGGCCCTGTAGTCAGAGTTCCTGGAGTACAAGTACTTCTGGGATCCTTTGTCGTCTGACTGTATGTTGCAACATGTAAACATGCATCCTCCAGCAAACAGGAAAGCCGCTGCCACCCATCCAATGTAGAGAGCTTCTCCGAGCTCTCTGCGTTGAGCGTTAATCAGCAAGGGGTTGTAGAAGTCTCTAATGATTACGTTGCCCGTCCAAGACACGGGGATAATGGTGCAAATGCAAGCCAGTATCATCATGCATCCTGCAATAATAAGAACCATTCGCTTGGCTCGGTCGTTGTTTACAATGCACCTTGTGCACTGCATCCCAATCAAACTGACGAGCACACCGACGCCACCCAGTGCTACTGCAGCACACATCAGCCCTCTTGCTGCCTGAAGATCAGGTGTGAGAGCCAGGAGGGAGTCGTATACTTTACACTGCATCCTTATGTTGGCCTGCCGGTAGCAGTTCATCCACAAGCCCTCATATCGAGTCTCCATGACTATAATGTTCTCCCCGATGAAGGCTGTGACCCTCCACATCGGCATTCCGGTGCTTGCAGCTGTCCCAATAAGTCCGATAATGGACAATAAAAGAGCCACTATCTCCAGTGCTGAGTTGGCCATCCTGTATTCAGTTATTCGTCCAAACTCATGGATACAATAGCAGTTGGGCTGAGTGTAGCTGTGGCTCTAAGCAGGTGATTTCCTCTAGATTTCCATTCAGATGGAGGAGGAGCAGGTTGTTTTTCCCCTTTGCAGCCTCTTCCCTCTGGATATTACAATAGAATGGGAAGGGGTGGGAAGTTTAACTTGTTGCTAGGAAACTTGTGTCCTCTGGAGGCTTCTCTCTCTCTATTTGAAACCCAACCCTATAAGCTTCTGTGAGCTGCCACTTTGTTTATTCAGAGGCATCGGTTTATATTCCCAGATCTCACTTTACAGGAAAGCTTTAAGGGGAAAATGTTCCAGGTGCTGTAAAACATTAACATAATCTTTAATGTTAATGTTTTACCAGTAGTCACTGCAGATATTAGATACATTAGCTAAGTGGTTCAACTCATTTTTGTTTTAAATTTAAAATGTTTTTCTATGGATGTGACCAAGGCACAAGGTAAAATTATTGTAAAAAAAATATGTTGCCTGTCAAAAAGTATCCCTTTTTCTCTTGCAAATTCCACAAATGTTTGTGTGGACGATCTTCTCAGAAACGCTGCCTGTGTGCCTCAGGCACCAACTCCTAGACCCTAAGGTAACACTCCCTTGAGATAAGAATCTCTTTTCCAAAGAAGACCTGAAGGCAGTTTGGGGTACTTTTTTAACCAGGGATACTTTAACACTCAGCATGGACTGGGGTTTGAACCGTGGTCTCTCACACAGTAGACGGCCTCTCTTCCCCTGAACTACGGTCACCTCATTTTGATATTATGTGTATTTTTAATAGAGATAATCATGAGCCTCTATGCTCCTGTTTAATGTCTTTTTTGTGTCGAGTTGTGTCTGCAGAAAACACTCTGGAAGTTGTGCCTTTGACTAGGCTGAGTTAAAGCCTCTGTGTCTTTGCATTGTGGGTGGAGGTAGGGGAAGAGTCTAGTTTGACCAGTTCAGTCACATTTCTCCTAACCACTGTGGAGAGGACATAACTCTCCATGAGTGAAACAACTGGTTTCAATAGAAACTTTAGAATCACAAACAAAAATGATATATATACCATTAAAAACGGACAAAATACAAACAGCTTTTGTCACACTCATTTATTCATTTCAAACAGCAATTGTTTTGTCACATATTAAAAAAGTATGTTCATTACAATGTCTAAAAATTAGACACAAATTATCTGAAGATTTGAAAAGTCACATAAATTATACAGAAAAGCATGCAGAACATGTAGAGACAGAGTTCTGTATACGTTTCTGTTCAATTAATAAAATACTAGCATGTTTAGGTTTATAGAAACAAAAAATCCAGCAGATCAGGACTAGTTCCTTATGATCAAAACAAAAACATCTTATGAATTTAAACCTTTGTGAAACACATCCCTCTGTGAGAAAGCAACAAAACAGTAAGTCATTTCTGTTGATGACCTGTTGGTCTCAGTCACACGAGTCAAAAAATTTGACAAATCTAAAAGCCAAGTCCGTCAGTTGCCTAGTATTGACTTGGTGTGTAGGCTACAGATCCTGGTGGGGGGACAGAGTATTGAGGTTGGTAGTTGTATTCTGGCTGGTACGTGTATGGCTGGTAAGTGTATGGTGGTTGGTAGATACTTCCACCAGGGGTGTAGTAAATCTGCTCGTCCGGCCTCTGAGTGCGGGGAGCATGACGACATAGTAGAATCACTCCAGCTGCAAAGAGCAAACTTGAAGTCATCCAGCCGATGTACAGGGCGGCTCCGAGCTCCCTGCGCTGGGCATCGATCAGCAGAGGATTGTAGAAGTCCTGGATGATCGTATAGCCGGTCCAGGAGCAAGGGATCAAGATGGTCGCGCAGCCCAGGAGAAACAGACAGCCTCCGGTCACAAGAACAATGTGCTTTGTTCGAGGGTTTTGGCTCACTGCTCGGGTACATTTCATTCCCACTGCCGACACGATAAGAGCGAATGAAGTCAGAGCAACAGAGCAGCAGGCCAGACCTCTGGAAGCCTGGAGGTCTTGCGGCAGATACAGCAGGGAATCATACACCTTACACTGCATCCTGATGTTGGCCTGTCTGAAGCAGTTCATCCATAAGCCTTCCCAGCGGACCTCCATCACAATGATGTTTTCTCCAATGAAGGCCGTTACTTTCCACATGGGCAGACCAGTTGTAGCTGCCACTCCGATTAGTCCCAAGAAGCCAACGGCAAGAGCCACGACCTCACAATAAATGGCACTACGTTGTTTCTGCTTCTCACGCTTTTTTTCTTCATAGACGGAGTCTTGGTAATCCAAGTAGGTTGGAGCTTGCTTTGGATCGTAGTAAGATCCTGCGTAGGACATCGGTGGCTTGGTGTAGCCAGCGTAGGGTGTGTAAGAAGCCATCGTTGTTGACACCAGGAGCCCAAGATGCACTCCGTGGCTGCTCTCCAACTGCTCTGAAAACAAGACTGAAGAAAAGGACAACCAGAAGAACTTATACACCCACAAAAAAAATTCTAATCATTCAGTGCTGCCTTACTGGTTTGTCTGCTTCATGGCTGTCAAATAAAAGCTGACAAACAAAGGAGTGCTACTTGTTTTGAACGCAAATGGACCTGCTTCTACTTTCAATCAACTGTGATGTCTTTGATTAAGAACTTTTTACTTTTTAAAATCAAAATACATTTACTTACCGAATAAAGTCACAGCTGATCAAATCATTCCACTTCTCTAAAATACGTCTAGATACTTTTCAATAATACATAGAATGTTTTTTTTTTCTGTGGTATAAAGAACATCTATATTTAAAATTGATCAGGATTTAATAAATATGTGGGTTTCTATTGTCTGAAAATAATTTACTTTGAATAAAAGGATGTTTTCTTAAAATTTATATAAATATAGTTATTTTTATGAATATAGTTTTGTTCACATTTGTTTTCAAAACACACTGAAACACGATAATCCCAGGTGCCTAACGTCCACAACTCGACAGGTAAAGTGAGTGGATCAGAAGGTGTTAGGTGCAGGAACTTGATGAGGATTGGTTTCACATGACAAAGATTCCCGTCTTGTTTTCACACTGAGGAGTTTCTGACCTCTCCATCATGTGTGGTTGTAAATAAGTTCTGTTCAACGTTACATTTTACTTTTAAACTTACAGTTTTAGTAGCAAAAACAAACAATAATAGAACTAAGATGTGCTTTGAAATAATTAAAGGGGTTGGCTGTATTATTTTTGTGGAGACATTTTTTTTAACTTTATTGATTCTTTCATTTCAGGCATTCTGCATTTACCACCTAGGTGACAAGCCACCATAAAATTAAAGTAAAAATGAAATACACACACATACATACACATATATAAATACATTGATTGATTAATTAATGAACAATAATGGAGTTTTCCTGAAAGAGAGTGGGAAGAATTTTTAGTTATAGATATGAATACAGTTTTGTGAGCAAACATAATCATTTTTATTAGTATGAATGATTACTTTATTAATGGATGCTGCATATTGGCTTGAAATAATGAAATTAATTTTTAAAATTAATAGCAATTAATACCTCAGTCATATTAGAGCCAAACAGAGAATATCAGATAACATGAATTTATTTAGAAAACACTGTTTGTGATTGTATGAAATCAAGTGTGAACAAAATATTTAAACACGTTTCTGGTTTAACTGTAAAATATTGGCAGACAGATAAAAACAGCCACTTATAAATAATATTTCAAAAAGCAATAAATCAGTTACTGTGATAGAAATGTCCAGATTAACTTAAGGTGGCTCCTTTATATCTTACACAGACAAAAGCAACTAGTGGTACAGTCTAGTGTATACTATTGTTTACACATATTATTGATGCTTGAGAAAGATGGATTCTGTTTTAAGCACATAAACACTGTCTTTTTCCTCCATGAGATGTTCCTTCAGTGATGCACGTTTACTGTATCTGATCAGGAGGAGGATTCCAGAAGTTTCCCAGCCAATAAAGAGGGCTGGTCCAAGCTCCCGTTTCTGAGCATCGAGCAATGTTGGATCATAGAACTGGGAATAGAGTGACCCACCCAGCTAGTGGGATTGATTGTGGTAAAAAAAAAGAAAGAAAGCAGAAACAAACTCCACCTCTCCAAAGGCCAGAGTAATGTTTGTGATCTTCATATTGTCACCACAGCAGGATTCCACATCCTGTGACAACCAAGGAGATGTTGACAAGGGTTATGGAAACAGGCATTAGCCCCCTGGCTGCTTGCAGCTCCACTGGGAGAATCAGCAGTGAATCGTAGCTCTTGATGTTGATTTGTCTGTAGCAGGTTATCCATAGACCTTCCCAGAGCATCTCCATGACAACAAGATTGGCCCCAATGAAGCAGATACCTTCCAGGTTGGCAGAGCGGTAACAGCTACAGTCCCAAACATGCCAGTGAAGCCCAGGACCAGTGCTAAGGTCTCCAGCTTTGCTTTCATGGTTAAGAGGAAGAAGTGCAGCCTCACCTCTCTGTTTACAGGCACTGCTCAGCCTGTTGGATCTAAATCTGAGAGTTTATTGAAAGTAAAGTCATCCTACTGGTTTGAACTAACAATAGAAGTGGTTTTGGTTCAACTCAAGGAAACTGCTCTGAATTTGTCTTTGACTTAAAGCGGCTCTCTGGATTATTTTTCTCTGTATCAGAGTTTTCTAAATGTTTTAAATGATATTTCAGGTCTAAACTATGATCTATGGGTTGAGTTCCACAACATCTGTCATTCTGATGAAGACCCTCCTTCCTCCTAGAGACCCCTTTCCATTATTTCTTGCCGCCGACATTTTTCAGCCAATGAAATTCAAATGTCTGCATTCTCTCAACATGCACGCGCATCGACCAAACCTGTACCAGTAGGGGGCGCTGTCGTACAGGACGCTCCGTGTGTTTCTCTGCCGTCTCAGCAGTTCACTGAGGACTCACAGCTCATTTCTACTAAAAACCTACCCATTCCCCAGATAAAGATGGATTTATTTTTATTTTTAAATCTTTCACCTCACAGAATGGCAAGGCTTGACAGGATTATGCGTTTATTTTGGTCAGAAAGTTCATCCAGGGCCGAGTCAAGTTCAGCTTCAGAGTCCAGCAGCAGCTCGCTTCTAACAGAGCTAATATCAGAAGCAGCAGGGACAGAGAGGGCTCATCAGACCCTCGTAGTATTGTTGGAATAAGATTGTGAACTGTGAGTGATTAAACCCTACACATTGAGCTGTACAGTTCATGTCCGAAGTATATGCGCCGCGTGCACGCGCGCACACGCGACCGGACGCGCGTGTCGAGATGTTTTGAGGAGGAGCCTTTGGACGCTAGATTCAAAAACTGCTCTCCTGATGAAATCCTCCGGAGTGCTGCTTTAAAGGGACATGAGGGAGCTTTTGAAGAAAAGTAATAATTGCATGTTCAGTTTATTTAGGTTAATAAGTGATGAAGCATTTTAAATAAAAAAGAATGAGGCCACCCATGTATCATTCCATAATCTTGAACAGACTGTGAGCTGTAAAATGTTCTGCAATTCGGGAACGAATTTCCCGCGCTGTCCTACGGATGTGACGTCAACTGACGCTTCTGCGCGTTCTCCGGTTAAAAAAAGTAATAATAAATGTATATCCAGTAGGTGGCAGTATTGCACCTTTGTGTAGTGTTGCTAGTCAATGGCGGACTTCCTTGTCTAAACCAGTGGTTTTACTCATAAAACTGGTGTTATCTTGGCAGTGTTTATGGAGCTGAAAACCTCTCTGATGGATTATAAGGGTTTCACAGAGCTAAAGGTGCTGTTATAGGCGACCACACAGCAATCTGTCCATGTTTATGGTCTCGGCACTGTAGGCCGCAAATCCCCAACCTTTTCCTGGACCTCAGTCCGCTTACAGTGCATCTAAGGCGGCTCTGCTGCGCACGGACCTCCGGGTGCTACGGAGCTCCACTCCGTGATGTGAATTTGAGAAATCTAAGGCGATATATGCGGCAGGGCATGATTCTATCACGCTAGATTTCTCAAATTCTCCTCCGGGTGTCGGAGAACACCGGCTGATTAAAGCTTTTAGCATACAGGCAGCTGGGAAGGACTGGAAAATAGCAGCTAGCGAAATTAGCTCTGTTAGATCGGCTCCCTCAGTCTGATCGTGTGTGTGTGCGTCGCGGGGCATTGTTTTACTATATTTCCTTTTGTATTAATAAAATGTATTTTTATTTATGGAATCGCCTCTGGCTGCCTTTGGTTGAACCCTTATGAACTAGTGAGAAGTTTGTGCGCGCTCACGTTAAAGGCTGCAGTTATTCGCAGCGCCAGGTGCAGCGCTAATGAGGTTTGTTTTTCAAAGCTCCCTCATGTCCCTTTAAGAACAACTGCATAATAATCAGCTGTCGTCACTGCTTGTCATGTGTGACATTCAAATGTTTCACTTGACTGATGCACTACTTTGAAAATCTTCGTAGTTTTAATTTTGAGACCCTGTACCTTTTCTGCTCCTGGAATTACCCAAATAGGAATGTAAAAAGCAATAACTACAGCTTGTAAAATGTCAACATTTTGTCATTCGTCTACAAATTAAAGTACAATAATAAAGGTATTGTTAATGTATTGTGTCAGAGCAGACCTTCCCACAGTGCTCTTGTTGATTAACAGCCTGTCAGCTGGTAAAAACTAGTTTTAATTGCTTGTCCTTCTATTTATTTTACACAGTTTCTTCATATGAGACTACATGTATATAATTCATCAAACACAACTTTTAAAGTGAAGGTATGTCCTTCCTCTAGTTGGTGTTTAAAAGAGAGATCATGTTTTTTGGAGTAGATTTGCATGAGGGCTGTTTGTTTACTCTGTGTACTATCTACAGTAGGCGGTGCTTTTCCTGTTTGCTCCTGAGCAACAAGGAACTAGTGAACACAACAAATACATTTTGTCGTGCTAAAAGTAGTTTCAGGTGCTATTTCGTCACCGTGCTCTGATGTGTATCTGTCTTGTTCTGTTCCAGAATCGTGCTTCATTTCCACAAACACACACACACACACACACACACAAACTTTATTAAACCAATTTAATAAAAAACAAGACTTCCACGTCAACATCTGTATGGTCGCTGTTTTGATGCAACTATTTAACAAGCTATTACTCTGATTAAGATTTAATGAGACATCGTTTTACAACATAACTTTTTTTTAAAGCAACTACTGTCAGGGCAAAAAGCAGATATTAGCATTATTCTGAGATGTTTTAGCTTTGGGGTTGGGTAGTGCTATGTTTTTAATCCCATTTGGTTCTAATTACCAGTAACATTCTAGTGCTGGTCAACAGTATCAGGCATCAATGTGTTTATAGAAATGTTTCATAAAGCATGTCTGCAGATTATGAGGACATCTTTTTAACTTTGAGTACAGAAGTCATACCACTATTTATTTTTGCTTAACTAACATTGACAAGCTAGCATATTTTTTAATTTTATACTGAAATGTCCGCCTCTCTGGGCAAACATAGCCTAGACTTTATAATACAACAGCTACCTTTTTTGTTGTTTTTCTTGGGGTCAAATTGATCCTTAAAGATTCACATCGTGTTTTGAGTTCAGCTTCAGTAGAATAACAGGTTTAACGGTCAGCTGGACCTGCTCCACTGTGACCAATGTGTGTGTCGCCATCTTTCTTCCATGCCCATTAGTCTATGGGGAAAGGGGAGTCATTTGTGACCACACATGTTTATTTAGTACAGTGTAGTGGAATTTGAGCTTTGTATTTGGATCCATCCCTGAGGGACATCTGTTTTGATAGCGCCCAGGAGGCAATAGGCTTTATGCACAGAGTACTTAGTAGAACTTCCGGTTTAAAATTAACTCGCGGGACCATTTCCGGTTCCATTTGAAACATGAAGATTTCCAGAGTTAGAGTGCATTTCCAGCTAAAGATATTGTTTATAATCAAAACGAGTAATAGTATAGTATAGTACAGTATGATATATATATTAGAGCACTAAGAAATGAAGCCATCATATAAGTATCAGCGGACGGGAAGCCTCGACAGCTAAACACTGCTGTGTTCCGTTGTGTACCGCATCAGCTGAATATAATTCATCAGTCCGTTTCCACACATTTCCACTGAATAAATAACTACAAAAAGGAAGGATTGTGAACTTAAGAAGAGAAAACGTGATCATTTCTAACCACACCGTGTCTGCAGTCGACACTTTGCAGCACAGTAGTCAAAGAGCCGAGTGGACGAGGCTAAAGGAGGAGGCGCGGCGCCGTTCGTGTTTGATTTCACTGGAACAACTATTCTTTTGGTGAATGAAGACTTGGTGTTTGATAACGTACAGCTAGACCAGAGAAAGTTGAAAGTTGTGAAGTAGTTGGAGCCCACGATCACGGCTATATAGATTTGTCTCACTGTTTTTTGATGATGGAAGCTACGAGCTAACGCTGTTAGCTTACCTTCAATGTCATGAATAAAGCTGGTTATATACAGCTTAAAGTCCTTCGCCCGCTTGCTCGCAGACGTCTCTGTGTGTTTTTCAAAAATCCGGTGGACATCGTTTACCGTGATGCGTGGCAGGTCTTGAAGAAAACGGGTAAAAAAATCCATTTTGTCCAGTTTGTGTGGGAACAGCGTTGAACCGGAAGGGAGGGGCAGCGTCTATCGCAACCAGGAAGTGACCGTGCATAAACCCCATTAGAGGTTCAGGATCCTGCCCATGGGCTGGCAATCAAACCCTGATATGATCAGCAGATATCTCTCTTCTGTCAAGATCTACCCCCCCTTGACTGAAATAGTCCCCATGAGTTAATGTATTTAACTAAATGATGGATTTGAAATCATGAATTTGAAATGTAACTAAGGATAGTTCCTAAAACAAAACATACTTAAAAAAGGAAAAACAACTTTAAAGTACAAAAAACCAACAACTTATTATTGTAACAAATTTGCTACTGTCCATCTGTTTTCTACAGTATGGATGTGTTATGGCCATGTGAACTTTGTACTATCAGGTAATTTGAAATTGTTATAAAATTGTTTTCTAAAACTGCAATAGAGCTTTGTCTTTTTGTAATGCGTCATGCTGGATGGCTTCAGGCATTTCCTGTCTCTTTCTGAAACATTGACTGTATGTGTTTGGGTTTTTTAGTCCTCCAGTGTGACTGGTTAGAGCTGCTATCATACCTGTGGTTTCTTATGTCATCAGATAGAAATTGTGCCATCCTCATTCTGAGAACCCATAAATCAACACGTATCCAGGCTTGAAAATGGAAGTTTGTTTTAAGGTCTTTAAAAAATATTTTTTCAGTTAGAAGAAAAATGATGAATGTTGACACAGTGGTTTAGAACAGCCGCTTCTGTTTTCAAACTTTTTCTTGTCAAAGAAAGTCAACACCCTGTCAGTAATTTTGTTTCTGAGAAGCAGAAAGAACACAAAGAAATGTCAACAGGGAGTGAGAGAGATGTATCAGGTGAGGTGATGGAACAGGAACAGAAACTGACCAACCTGTTGAACAGGTTTGATGACTGATACTGGCATCACATCCTCAGCTGCTTTGAACGTAACCAAATCAGCTTACACAAAGAAAGCCACAGAGGTGAAGTTAAACATGTCATGGCTGCACTTTGAGGCATTTATGTTGTTACTAACATGTGCAATGTGAGTTTGTTGCTTGATTTTGACTTTTTATTAAATACAATTTTAACAAACGAAGATTAAATGGCAGTACCTAAGTGCAATATGTTACATTACTGTTAGTGGTGTGCTACAGAAACACAAGAAATGAGCAACAGATGCCCCCTGCTGTATGGAAATATAATATTTGACATGGCTGTTTGGATAATGAAAATCATTACTTTAAAAATTTTGTAAAGCCTAAATCTAATGTTTTTTTTTTGTAGATTAAGGTTCTTATAGCTTTGCCAAAGTCAGATTTAAGCACCTTCAATGTGGGTTTTCAGGATTTTGCAGCACCCAGTGGTAACAATTTCTCACATAAACAGTACCTGCATGCTCAGGACGATTATTTAACTTCCTAGTCCCATAGGGCCGATAACAGTAGACAGTTAGAAAGGTATTATTTATGTTCATATAAAGCTTTGGGTGCAGAATGTTTTATTTTGAATCAGAACAGGCCAGCAACTCACTCCCCCTCACCTCAATGCTCCTTCCAAAGCCACACCTCCATAAGTACGTCACCTCCATAACCTGCGAATTATCACCTTCTCTCAGCTAGAGGAGGAGAGTGATGTTGACACGCTGCTGTGCTGTATACTAGTTCCTCTGTTCAGCAGCATTCTGTGAATCCAACAGGTGAATTCAGTGCACATTACCAGTGCACTCAGATGGATATGAGGCACATGATGATTGACAGTTGAACAGAACAATCATAGATTTCAAATGTGGCTGAAAAAGTTTTAATATTTTCTATAATTTTGCTGCTCAGTTTAATAATCAGGATGTATAGCTGTATTTAACATGCATGACAAATTTTAAATTGACTACTTACCTTAGCTTTATCATAATTATTTTAAATCCAAACAGAGCCAGTGTTTAAAGTTTTTTCTGACCATTATACAGATGTTGTACAACAGTCTAAAGTACATATTCATAGAAAACTATTAATCTGATTCAATTTTATCAAATAGCTTTAAATTATAGTTTTGCCTAAATTTATTTGGGTATAATCTGTAAAAGGTGTCGTTATGCTCGGGGTTCTCTGCAAGCACAGCAGATTTTTCGAATGTGCAGAAACCAGAAACCGAGCATCGTTTAAACACCATATCTGACTAAATGTTGTTAACCTTATCCATCCCATTAGGACCACAGTGAGCCAATCATCTGATGGCCACTTCCAGAACAATGCACCATCTTGCAAAGCTCTAATCATCTCAAACTGGTTTATTGAACATGGCAATGAGCTTGCTGGACTCCAATCGCCTCCACAGTCACCAGATTTCAAATCAAACCAGGACATTTGGGAAGTGGTGGAACGGGGGAGGTTCATATCTTGGATGTGCAGCTGAAAAATACATCATTTGTCAATTTGGATCTAATTCTTTTGAGGAATGTTTCCAATACCATGTTAAATTTATGCCATGAAGAGTTTAAGGCAGTTCCTGGTATTCCTGGAAAAGGAAAATATATCCATCCATTTTCTGTAACCGCTCCATCCTCCACAGAGGGTCGCGGGGGGAGCTGGTGCCTATCTCCAGCGGCCAAGGGGCGAGAGGCGGGGAACACCCTGGACAGGTCGCCAGTCCATCACAGGGCCACACAAGACAAACAGTCAGCCACACACCCATTCACACCTAAGGACAATTTTAATAGCCCAATCAGCCTGACAGTCATGTTTTTGGTCCGTGGGAGGAAGCCGGAGTACCCGGAGAAAACCCACGCATGCGTGGGGAGAACATGCAAACTCCACGCAGAGGCTGCAGAGCCGGGACGCGAACCCACGACCTCCTTGCTGCGAAGCAACAGTGCTAACCAACTGCACCACCCTGCAGGAAAATATATTGTTGTATATAATAATTTTAGTACTGTGTTTTAACATTTGCCATCTTTAAACAAAGCAAAATGATCAAAGCATGAAGTGAAAAAACAGGTGTTTCAGAAGAAAATGGCAACATCCGTCTAATCAGATTCCTTAAACAAAGGGTAAGTCAATTTATTTTAAGATAAATTCAAACCAAAATTAAATAATTACCAAAGATCAAGCAATTCAAACCTTGAAAATAACATTGAAATTCAAGCATTTAAGGGTTTCAAGCACCCATAAGAGCCCTGGTAGATTTAAGGATTCTAAATCCACTTATTAGAAGACACTTTAGTGCCTGTAGTATGAGGTGGTGAGACTGTAGACATCAATGACAGTAAAGTAAACCCTGATCACTAATCAGTGGCAACGAGAAGAAGGCTGTTAAAATACTAACAAAACGCAAAACAGGGGTTTTGAATTTTAAGTCGTAAACAAATGTATTTATTATGATATCAATACATTTTATATACACAATAAAAATGCAGTCCTAGTAGCATGACATTGTTTCATTGTTCAGTCAAACTGCAAGTCTCTCTTCTTGATTGCATGAGCAAATTTGGACTTTCTTTGTGGGAAAATAATGAATTATTTGTTTATCGCTAGCAAATCATTTCACATGTGAATAAATAAAACCATAGATTCGTAATACTTTACAAAAAAAGCATAAATGTGTACAATACCTGATGAAGCTGATGTGTATATTATGTACAACACAGGCTGAGTGTGAAATGTCAGTTTATGAGCAGCAGCGCTGAAGAGTAAAAACACAAAAATAACAGTTTCACAGTAGTAAAAACAAAACTGCAAATACAAATTCAAGTAAAACAGGATTATGTTAAAACAAATCCAAACTCCATTGCTTCTGTGACATTAGGGCCATTTCATAAGTATTAAAAGTAACGAGAGAAAACATCCTTCAGACACGTTAGTCTGTCAAACACAAAATTAATTACACTAATTAGTGTATATTTATGTGAAAATGTACAAGTTCAGTAAACTATGCAAGACAAGACTGCCATTTGCAATTTATTATTCTATGACTTTAAGGACAAATAATACACAGCCCTTAACTAGGATAATATCTCTGAGTCACACAGACAAAAAAATATTAATGTTCTCACAATACTGAAATTTGGCAACAGCAGGTGGGACTATAGAACACTGCCCAAATGTGCAAACCATGCCTATCAAAGCAAGTGATTAGATTAGATGATTGTACCGTTAGTTCATCCCTCAAAGCTAACACAACATTTATGATGAAACAGCATCTGATTTGGGATGAAGCTCCCCTCATTCTCAAAATCTTTATTGCTCCACAAATGATGTCATCTGTACAGAAAGAAGCATTCAGCAAAAGGTAAAGAAGAGTATACGGTTTAATCTACTACCTGTGTGCGATATACATCAATGCTCATGCATTGTTTGTGGTGCGTGATCGTTGTGCAGCCCACGTAAAACATTCCCCTCTTGCAGCTTTTAGGTAGTACAGTCTGGGGAGGAACCTGATTGCTCTCTTCGTATCCAAATCTCATCCGTCTCTGCTTGATTCTGATCCTCAGAGCTTACCTTAGGCAAGTTTGATGTCTTGACATCATTTGGGGGCTCGCTCTGCTCTTTATCTGCACCCTCCAAGGTCAAAGACATCATGGGGCTCTCCAAATTAGCCTCGTCATATGGAGACGTGGGCGTCTGGCAAAATTCGTCATCGTCGTCACTAAGGATGTCCGTCTCCTTGACTTCTTCCTGGTCTTCGTATTCCTCCAGGTCAAACTGCTCTTCTACCCAGCGGTCTGTGTCGCCTGCTAACTCGGATTGCTGTTGCCGATCTTGTTGCGGCCGTTTCGAGTTGGATTCCAGCGATGACGCGAGGTCCTGGCGTTCTGTGTCTCCGTCAAAAACAATGTCTGTGTCTATGGTGAAACGGTTGCGCACAAGCTTTCTTCTGCCCAGAGTCCTGGTTGGGGCAGATGCTGCAACAAAAGATCAAAACATGGAATCTTTAAGTCTCACTACATCACTTTGGAGTTTAATAGCAGTTGATCATGTTTAATATTTTAGAGGGATATGATAGGTCTGACCAGGGCAGAAATTTTTATGTTTAAATACAATTAATTCCTCAAAGTACTTTTGTTTGAATGCACATGTCTTACAACATAAATTTATTTGGAACCATAAACTTAAAAACCTGGATTCAACAACATCAGTGAATGGGGACAGAGAAGGAATTGGGACTCTTGAAGCTGTGAGGTGAATGCAGCTACAGACTGGCATTTACCAGCTCTGTTTATGACCGGACGGGCACCCTTTAGGGCGCTGAGTCGTTTTCCTCCAAATGGCACATACTGCTGGTTGAGGGGTAAACTCTCGGTTTTTAGGAGCTGTCGGCGATGCTTCTCCCTCAAAATGGAATGGACGGTCTTCAGAAAGTCTTTTCTGCTCTCCGGCGAGCTGAGGGAGATAGAAGAGCACGCTGTCAGCTTAGCACTCTGTTGACAGAAGCAGAAAATTAACCTCCCTCAGGAGGAATCCTCACCTGCAGCACAGGTGAAATGTCCTCTCTGGTCTTCCCTCTGACTCTGATTTTGTGTAAACAATCTCACACATGGCTGAACTCTCACCTTCTGCAGGATTCAAATATAAGGCAGAGCTCTTGTTAAGCATAATCATTAAAGATCATAACCGAATCATGTAGGTATTGTTTATGTAATCTACCTGCATTTGCCAAGGGTCTGAGTTGAAGGGCATCTGTTGGGATCATGTGACGGAATCGGAAGGGGTCTTTGTCCTCTGAAGATATAGAGGCTCGATGGGAGCCACCCTAAAAGTCAGGTGAAAATATTAACTATTCAAAAACTAAAATCAGATCAAGCTTTTTTTGTTTTTGTAGATTTTGAAAAATTCGATATGTAGCATTGTAAAGTTCTTGCCTGTGTAAAAACCTACCATTTTCTTCTTCTGCTTGGATTCTTCTTTGCAAACAAACACCACAGCGGTTTTGAACACTAAAGGGCATTTGGTGGAGTAGGAGGACATCAGTTAATCGTCTAATCAACACATGTACTGTAATGGTGCAAGGAACAACACTGGTGTTTATCTGTTTAAATATTCACATTATTTAATAACCCAATTATTACCGACTAAACAATTAGTATTTGCGATAAACTCCGTAACATAAATGCTGACTCTTATTTCAGTGCAATGTGAGAGAGATGAAATAGAATATAAGATTGCTGTTAGTATGAAAAATAAAAATATTGCACCAGAATGGATGCTGAATTATGTGACAATGTTAATTATCTGCATAGTCACATTCTGGTATTAATTAATTATGGCGCATAAGGAATATAGTCATATTTATCATCTTGCCCAACATACCAAATGTTGCCATCTGTGGCTCTTTCTTCCATTTTCCTAAGGAAGCAGGTGGGTTGATCCAGGTCACCGTGTTGTGGAGAAGCAGATCGCCCATCGACAGATCAGCAACCTGGCAAAACACGAACAGTTACTCAACAGTAATGTTTATTTGTCAGAACACAGTCGAGCCACATTTGTCCATTCCTACCTCCTTCTTTTCGCTGCTCTGCTCAGTGATGAGCTGATCAAACACGGCTCCGAACTCCTCGTGGATCTTCTGCATCTCATTGATGTGGCTGGCAACCTTGTTCATGGCTTTGATAGCAACTTAAGTAGGAAACGACATGTTTTGAGTTGAAATTATGGAAATGCATATGGTCATACATATGTAATCTCTTCAGTCGGTGATGGGTGTGATGCTGTCTTACCATCCAAATGGTAGTGTTCCTCACTGTCTGGATCTGTGAGTGAGTAGAGCTCCCTCAGCAGGAGGGGATACTTTAGGACCCTCTGTATGGGTTTGATTAAATATGACTCCAGGGTGGAGGAGTGCTGCTGCTTGGGGTTCCGCTCATCAAGAAAGGCCTTGAAATTTGGGTCACTTTTGGCTGAAAGGATAAAAAAAAACGTCTTTGAATTTCCAAGTACAGTAGATCACATGGGTCTACCGTTAACGCCTTTATTTTTACATGTAGTTAATGATTTGTAAAATAAAGTAATGGGGTTGTTACCATTCTTTGGTTTTTATTAAGAATTAGTCAAAGCCATGTTTAAAGCGCCCTAGGCACGATATTTAAATCAATTAATATTAAACAGATTACATTTTTGATGCCTCTAGATTAGCGTTGCACCCATTATAACTCAAAATACGCTGTAATTATTTCCTAACGAGCAACTCGGAGATCAGAAGAATGCGCCGCCTTCTGGTTCTGCTGGGATTCTCCTTATTTGGCAGCCTGACACTTCGGCTGCAGTAGGGGGTAGTGCCGTCACGTGCAAGGGTTTTTGCCAGTCTGGAAGGTGAAAGTGAAACTAACAGTGTTGCCAGATTGGGTGGTTTCCCGCAAATTGGGCGGTTTGGATTCTGATTTTGCAGTTTAAAATTGCTTTGGGCGGCTGAACATATTTTGGGCGTTTTGGCGTCAGTTTGGCAGTTTTGAAATAACTTAATTGACACACATTTCAACCATTATATCCTCATTATCAATCAATAACAATGCCCACTGACCTGTCTTTATCACTGATTGGCTATTGTATAAAACAAACCAGCGTTATTTGTTCTGAAACCCCGCCCACTCGGTCCCCACTCTCTGTTGTCTGTTGCATCACCTGCTCAAACATATGAGTGAGGTGTTGACACGGACAGCCCATGTGTCTCATTCACCCCTATTAGTGGAACTGAAGTGGTGTAGCAAGCTTTTTGAATGTGTATTCGTGCACGCGCACATACATGCGTGCACACGCACACATTTTCAATAACGTTGATTGGGCGGTTTTTTGCGTGTTTTCGTGGATTTTAATGGATTTTTGGGTTGAAAAACCTTGACTCTATCTAGCAACCCTGGAAACTAAACGCTCGCTAAAAGAAAAGAGAAACACGAGAGGATAACTCTTCTGTGTCTGTGCTACGCGGTCAATTGAGGCGGCAGCACTGGCGTTCTCCTCGCTCCAGGTGTCGTGAACGTGCATGTGGGCGGAGAATTAGACCATATAAGCAAGTCCGGATCGCTATGACCTCATAGCGGGCTGGAGTGAAAAAAAAAACGGTTTGAAACCTACTGACTGAGGAGGTCTGAAAAAATGAAGCTCTTCTCGATAGCTGTACTAGGAGACGGATAGACGCCGTTTTTTGCTCTTTCTGGCAGGTTTAAGGTGAGAACTCAACGTTGCAACATGATAGATAAGTCAGAAAACACGGAAAACCATGACATGGGCCCTTTAAGAAACTAAACCATTTTATATTTTTGTAACTCTGGGTTGGAATCAACACGTTTTTATCCATATAAATGCCATTGTTGATTCTGCCCATCAATCCGGTTCCTTAACAATTCCCTTATCAATTACTGAGTAGTTTAAGTGGCAACAAAAAAGTTGTATGCAGTCTTCTGCACCATGAGCAACCAGGGTGCAATTTGATGAGGCGGTTGGGGGTGTTTTACCCCCCTCTGCTTCGGTCCGTACGGAACTGGCACTAGGTCTGGAACCGCACCCCTACAGCGCCTTCACCACCTCCCCCCACCCTCAGCACCCCCCAAGTTGTTTCAAAGAGTGTAACGTAGTCAGTGTGCAATTTGAGAAAAAAGCATAGGTGAGGATCCAAGCGTTCGTTGTGAGTTTGTCTTGGGGGTGGGGGTGGGGCACACCGCAGCAGTTAAGGTTTTTCTGCGGTGCAAATTTCGGGAAAACCAAAAACAAGAGAATTGTTAAGAAGATTTGATAAAGTTGGAGGTATACAATTCTGAATTGGTCTGTTGGAACTGGTTCCAAGTCCAAACTGGTTCTCAATTCCCACCCCTATTTGTTACAGAATCATAATATTCATCCAAAAAGAAAACCGTTTACAATTTTTAAAACCGTCTTTCTAATGACAACCCCAAAAATCTATAGCAGATAACAAGTTGACTCACTGAATATAAATGTAGCAAACAAAGCCATCCACTGAAGCTATGGAGTGGGTGTCCTAGCTACAGGAGAGGCTGTTTAAACACTGATAATTACATATCATACAATCCGGCAGGGCTTTTAACCCTGAGAGCTTCCAGCTTTAAAGTATGCCGGGGTCAGATGGACTACAGAGTGGCTGACAATTCTGCAGAGAAATTCTATGGTAACTTGCAATTTATGGCAGTTTCTTGACAGATATATACACCTTCTCCTTTAAGCCAAGCTGGTATGTCAGCCCAAGTGAATATTTACTCACCCTTTACGAGAACCTTTGGGACTTTGGTGTGGCTGGCGCAGAAAGCGCTGTAGATTTTAAAACGGTCAGCATAATACAAGAACGAGCCTCCCAAAGAGAAGAGGATTTTCTGTAACAGAGTTTGAGTAAAAAATGGTGTTGAAAAATGCTTGTTGCCAGTTATATCGTTTGGTGTATCTTTGGCAAACAGAAGGTGTACCTTAAACTGATCAACCGTCTCCAGTTTCTCCAGATCTGGAACCAGTCTGGTTCCATCTTCCAGGGTCTTCAAGAACTCCACTTGGAATTCCACCATTTCCGGTAGATTGCCAAACAGAACATCCAGCTGGAAGAAGAAATTATGTCAACACCAAGCATTTCACAATATTTCAATAAAGTAATAAAGTGGTAACATTCAGAATGTGATCAGTGTGAATTTAAAGTGTGTAAAATATCTTACTTTTCAAACCTACCCTTTCCTCTCATTATTCTCCCCCCACCCCCTGTTCTACAGATACACTTCACTTGATTATGCAACCAACCTTTATCAGAATATTTCACTAGTGCTGGCATTTAAAGACCAGGCTGCTTTTGAAAGACTCATGGGTAACATTTCACATACCTCATCCTGAGTCAGGAAGGTCTCTTTCTGCAGCGGGGTTAAATATCTCCCAATGAGGCAATTGAGATCCTGCAAGGCAAGAATGAAATGAGTTTTAAACATATTTAATCCATGTCATTATCCAAGAGATGGACACAAAAATACAGATTTATATAAGTCTTATAAAATGGCTACAAGTAAACATATATTGCAGGGATATTGGGGAGAAAAAAATGTCTATTCACAATAAAACCAGCAACAAATGTTTTATTTTTAATGCACTTTTAAAGAAAAACTAATTAAAGACTCGGTTAAATCTGACAGTGGCAACAGTCACTCAGTATGAACTACAAGAAGCTTTTAAGAATAACATTACTAGTCCTAAAGTGCATTCATCATATAAACAAAATACTGGCAATGAAAAGAAGCATAAAGTTCCAAAAAGCATAAATAATTTGTGCTCAATCTGGTAGAAAATAAACACTAGTAGTAATATTCTTAATGGTTTTGTCTCAGTAACCACATACAGGAACCAAAAACTGTAAGACCATTGCCTAAACGTAGGAGCATGAATAAAATGCATTTATAACTTGTCTACAACAATGATTGTTTTGTAATTGAATTAGTAGTTAAAGTCCTTTCCAATGTGAAATGTTTAGTCCCAACTTCTGCACACAAACAGCTAAGTGCACCCACATGTCTGACTTATAATTAATTTGAACAAAATACTCAACAAAAATCAAGCAATCCCTCTGAAGCCTGAACAATGTGCAATCAATCAGGCATAATGTGATTTCTATAATAAGGACATTTGTTCCCCCAGAAATGAGATATAGTCTTTTAGGCTGTCTTGACGTTATCCCATTATATACAGTCTGTAACCCAGTTATTCCATCGAGCCATTTTTATATCGGACAGGAAAAGATTAGAAAATATCCAGACAAGGACACAGCTGCGCCCCCCCTCATATCTCCGGAGACACGAGATAAATATGGATTGGGTGTATAGAATAGGTAATACATACAGTAAACAACCAAAGATGGATGGAAACTCAAATTGATGGACATGGGGGAACATATGCACTCACAGACATCATCTATCACAACTTATATCTGATACTGACTTTGACATAGGTGCGTTCGGTCTCCACAAGTTCACAAATTACTTTGCGGAGCTTGTCGGCATCAGACAGCTGCCGGGGAGTCGCGGTAGGTGGGAAGGGTGAGTCGGGGCTCGGCGAAGAGGACACGCACTCCAAGGGATTCATGTCATGGAGACTGCGACAGAAAGCAGCAACCTGCTCCGTACTCTGCAAACAAACAAACAAGACGGGACAAATCGGTGTTAAGTTTTAACAAGAGAGAGAAAATGACAGTACCGACCTGAAATCATTGGAGGAAATAGCTGCACAGCAACCGATCGGCACCTTAAATAATATGGTGTAAGCGCCACCCTACCTACCGATGTGCACAGATTCATGACTGTGCAGGGAGAGAGAGCCTGAATAGAGGCAGAGAGGCAGCTCTAAAAAAAAAAAATCATTTGGACTAATTTGGTCTATTTTCAGTCTATCATAACTATGACTTTCCGACCCCCTTCTCTTTTGCTCACTTCCCCTGGTGCTTTCTTCCTACGGCTGGATTAGTGGTGTAATGATTCAACTCTTTGACAGAATCAAAATATACTCACAACAGTGTGTCCACAAAGAGTATGGGTTGCCATGGTGACCGGCCCTGATGTGCATTAGACTATTATTTTGGACAAAAATAGACCCCCTCTCAACAAAAGCCTGCATGGCTGAACAAATACAGTTACTTTGTTTGCAACAGGCTACTATCTAACAAGTCAAAAGACGATAAAAGAAAACGCCTCACTGGCTAGGTCACATCAATACGAAGCAAAGAGCTCTTAAAACATTTCATCTTAATGGAGGAAGGTTTTATTTTAAATTACGACACAAAAAAGGTTAACTGAGGAAATTCTACAGCGCAAAATGAACAACCAGCAAAATAAATAAACACAAGGCTGTGATGTCTCCAGGTCCTTTTTATAGACCTGGCAGAGGCTATATATATTCCATCACACCTACAGATTCCTCTGGGAAATAATAACGATATAGCTTCCACACAGCAATAGAAGATTGATAGTTATAATCCTAATTAACATCAAACTTTGTCAGGCTCAAGCTAACAACTTATGCATAAATTAAAGCACCAAACGACATCATTCATTTCTCTGAAATCTCCCCCAGGATTCACCACAACAAGAACGTAGATACGATTTCAGCCCAATATTCTCTAAAAATAATAAAATATAAGTACAGACAATAAACGAGGACAAGTACGTCCTAATGGCAGCCACAGCTCTTCTCCGTCAGCTTTGTAAATGACAGCGATTAACAGCAGTGTTATCTAATCAAGCAGACATTCATATGTGAGGCACGACCAGCCATTTGTCCCTTTGACAAATTTCTCAAAATCATCAGGCAGCTCTCACATCAACCAGAAAGTGCTACAATGGTTGTAAATATATCACTGCAAATACATTTACAGTTCAAATGAAGTATAAATTCAGCTAAATCTGGGGTGCAAGCTTTTGCAGTTCGTCGCTCTAAGTGTTATATTTCATTCAATAATTACAAACTGGACTCTTTTGCGTCACTGATCTTGTTATTTCTGCACAACCTTCATAAATTTTGATGCAACCTTTGCTTCAGGTGCTTTTATTGCACTGTTGCGACCCTGACAATTATCTCCAAGCTGTTCTGTTAGATCTAGAATCACCAGCTAATTCAGCCACATGGTTTCTTGGATGTTAATGCCATCCTCTAGGGTTTGGATTTGAGAAAGTATAATGTGTCCACACAGTGCTGCAGCCTTTGGCTTCGCAAACAATCATAATGCAATTACTCAGAACATTAGGTGCAGAAGATAAATAGCTTGTTGCACAAAATAGTCACTCAGGTTACCTAAAACCATAGTACTAAAGGAGATGATGTAATAGAATGCATCATTTTTAGATACGTTTTGATAAGACAGCAAAAGATTGTCTGCCTCTTGTTTCTAAGTGCTTAAAAACTTAAAGTCCAATCAAACAGTGTGGATAGAAAATGCATTAATGTCCATTAGCTGTGAGTTGTAAGTGGGAGGTGAGGTTGCTATAGTTTAAAAGACAGCCTCAGATTGCTGCAATTTGGAAAGGAAGAAAAAATGTTGCAGAGTTTTGCAAACCTTTTCTGCAAACATTGGTTTGCAATTTTTAAATCATTTCTTCTTTTGCGGGAAAATTCAGATCTAATTTTGTGTCAAACTCTGAGCCAGTCGGGCATATTGCTGTCATTTGGAGGCTTCTCGCACAAAACGTTTGTTGGCTTAGAAAATTGCATTGTGAGGGAAAGTAGACACATTTTCCAATATGGTGATTATAAAATGAGTCTTGTTGAATAGGACAATTTTAAGGGAATATTCAATTTGCTATACCAATTGTTGAATATTGCAAGGATAATATGATGTAATAAACACTCATTTTTTTTATTACTAACACTCTTGCTTTAACATTGTAGCCACTATTATCTAAATTGTGTGTGGACGTTTATGGCAGACGGGATTATCTGATGGGCCAAATATAAAATTGGCATGTAAACCAGGGCACTTAGAAAAATAACATCCTTATTAGTCCAAGCAGTCATCTATTTGGTTGTTGCACACATTGATACTACAATGGTGATATATTTAGGAGATATTGTGCAGCATATCAGCAGAGTGAAAAGTGAAAATGATGCACAAGAAAAAAATACAAATGAACCAATCCTCAAAAAAAGATGAGGAAAGTGCAAATAGTGTTGCATCATTTTTCCAATTTTCACCAAACTGTTCTTATATATGAAGAAATACAGATCAACACTAATTTGTAAAGTTGATTTATATAAAATCAGGTTATAGCCTTCTATCAGACTTGTGCCTTGGTTACTGTCTGACTGAGACTCACATTTCAACAAACGCTGCCCATCTGACGATGTCGGAGCAATTAACAACAGACTGATATCCTGACGCCTGTGTGTGGTGAATGTGGCTGTCACAACACAGAACGCAGGCTGCTCTCAGACAAAGCAAGACTTCATCTACAAAAGACAACATGGCCGAAATATTAAATTATCATAACATAAATGGGATTTTGCAGGTGTTTCAGTGTTCTCCAAACTCTTGTATAATAAGCCCGTCAGCAAGAAGGAAATTCGTGTCAGTATCCTTCATCCACAGCACGCTTGTCAGGCAAAACTGAATTGTCATGGCAACATGTCATGTAAGATAACTCTGACTTGATGCATTGCACCGTACCTGCTTGGCATCTCATAAACAACAGAAGTCCCCCTCACTCTCACTCTCATGCCTGAATAAAGGTCTGATGGATTCAAAAATATGAATGTAGTTCACACAAGTCCAGTTCAGCTTATCAAGTTTTACTGAACTAAGAAAGTCACAGTTTAGTCATAGTTCTCACAGTTTTGCCTAATTAACACCATTGCAGCTCAGACTCGGAGTCATGACTGCAAAGAGACAAAATAAGAACACCGAAAAAGAGAACACGCCTTTTATGTGAAGAATGAGCGTCTCGGAGGCTATCGAGGGTTAAATCGTGAGATCCCAGTCGATTGTTTCCTCTAGCTCATGAAAAATAGATTAAATGCAATTAGAGCCATTAAGGCACTGATGAAGTAGAGGGAAGATTACATATCTGCCCTCTGAAACAGACAGGAGAACGATATCACAGCTTGAGATGACGAGAGGGAAAGCTCCCCAGCAGTCAATCAAAGCAGCAGCACTCAGGGTAGTTTGTCAAAGTCACGTTAGGTCCAAGGCGTCTGGGGTCAGATCTGCAGAGAAAGAGCTCCTTCCTGCACCGGTTTATTTCCTTATTATCTCGTGGAGCACTCCGGTGATTATAGGGCAACTCTGCGACACAACGATGACTCACAGCTTCCTGTCTTTAGCAGCCAACGAGGAGTGTGAAACAAATTCTATGAAGGTGTTTTCTCTCCCCCCCATCTAAGAAAACAGCTATTACAGCAGCAAGAGCAACACAGGTAAAGAGAAAGATGACAGGAATCTCACCAGATGAAGCATGTCGTAGATGGAGTCGGCGGAGCGCTTTCTGTACTTGCTCCACTTCAGGACGGACATAGCCCGGTACAAGTGGACACAACGTCAAGGAAAGTGCAGAGAATCCAGGCGTTGAAGGGTCAACTTCTCTAACACATCTCCAAGCCCTTTTGTCTTCCCTATTTTAAAAAAGAAGGTGCTGTGGTGCTTGAGTGGAGTCACTCAGCCTCCTCCTCTCCGCCCACCAGCACTTACAGCCCTCCTGCTCTCCCTCTTTTGCGCCTTCGCAGGCTGCTGTAGATCTGCCACTAATATTTTCTCTCTCTTCCTTTCTCTCTTCTCTACAGGCTGGGTAAACTCAGGCACACAGAGTGAGTGTGAAGATCTGTCCAACTCTGACAACACTGTAAATGAGCCTTAATAATCCCTGTAACAGGACTTAGAGTGAAACAGAAGGAGGGAAGGTGTGTCCTCCTCAAGGTTGCAGTGGAGCAGGATTGGCTGGGTAAGCATCACAGCAATGGAATACAAATTTAAGTTTTCAGAAAGAGAGGAGAGGGAAGCTGCAAACAAGGCGGCTTTGCAGGAGAAATGGAAATATAGTCAATAATTAATAACTCATAAAAAGATTCAACTCCTGCAATCTGGTCACGACGGTACAAATGTGTATTTTTATATTTATATGAGGATAATATACGAAAACTATTGTTTTAATGAAAAACATTAATAAAAATGTGTAAACTGTCAGAATGTTGCGGATCTCCGTTATGGCTCCTGTTTCCTCTGCACAGGTCAGCAGCCTCTACAGACCAGCTCCGCTGTGCTGCTGGGACCTGTACGCTGACATCGTGTGGACATTTCTTTTTATTTTCCACACAGATTTTAGGAGTGGTCAAAGCGTTTGTCGACTTACAAGAAGAAAAGCATCGCACTAGAAAAAAAAAATCACAACTGCTGCAAGTTTATGAAGTGGAATGAGCAAAATATACTCTGAGTTTTGTGTTGAGACTATCATTGAATGAGAAAAACGCTTGTGTGAACCAATTTCTTTTATCAAAAACATATAAAGACAGAATCATAATATTACAGTTGACCAATAACGAGTTATTTAAAGACATCTTGAATCTGTGTTCTGTTCTGTAAGTAGTGATTCAAAAACCAGAGCAGGAAACTGGCTTCACTGGTTCCTCTTGTTAAAGGCCACTAAACCCAGAATAATAATTGACTTTATTACCAGGAGCCTATTACTCAGGATCTGAGGACAACAAATGTTAAAGTGAATAAAAATAGTATTTATATGATGGGTACTAAATCAGTTTGATCCTTAATGAGTTTTAAATCACTATGAAATAATATCAAGAGAAAGACAAGTTGTCATTTTAAAGTCAATCATAATAAAATTCAACAATGTTGTTTTAATTACATTTTTTTAAATCAGCCTAAGAAAAATGTGGCATCTCACCAGCCTGGGAGCTTTATTAAAAACATCGTAATCTCTTTATTTGGGTCTTGACAGTCATCAACTGTCATTTGCAAGTTGTGTTTTTATATTAATTTATTGTTAAGAACTCTAACAAATTTTGTTAACCATGAAAAATCAAGCAATTAGAAAGCGAGCTTAATTAAACACATCTATCACCTACATGTTAGATTCAGAGGGGAGGCTTCGCTTTGCCTCAGGACACTTCTGCTAAATTACTCAGCAATTAGGGTGAATATTAATATTTAGGCCCTCTTATTTCAGAGGCTATTTATAAAGCTGCAAAGGGCAAAGAGTCCTAATCCAGGTTTGTACCAAGAAGCAGCTCAAAGCTGTAAATATCAAATACATAATCATAAACAAGATGCAACAAGTAACAGGTGGTGGCTCAAACTGGGCTGAAGCAAAATGGGCTTTTTCTTTCTTTCAAAAAACACAAAACAGAAGAAATCTGTGAAGGACAAGAAACAAACGCAGATGCATGATGTGCTGTTATGTGTGTGCGCACATGTGTGTGTGTGTGTGTGTGTGCACAATTACCTTTCTGCACTCGTCAAACTCACTGAAGCTCTCCGAATCATCATCCAGGCTGTCTCCTGAACTCTCAAGCAACAGTCCCACTCCATCATCCAGAATCTCCTCTGCATCAAAACAAAAAAGGGTCAACTGGGAGCTTTAGGTTTTATTCTTCAATAATAATGGTACATTTTCTTGTTTGTTTGTTTTTTAGATTAGGGTCAAATTAAAATCACCTATTGTCAGTGTTGGGAGTAACTAGTTACAAAGTAATTATAGTAATATATTCCTTTTTTGAGTAACTAGTAATATATTAACATTACTCTTAAAGTAAAGTACCGTATTTTCCGGACTATACGTAGCTCCAGAGTATATGTCGCACCGGCCCAAAAATGCATAATAAAAAAGAAAAAAACATATATAAGTCGCGGCACTAGCTCAGTTGGGAGAGTGGCCGGTCTGGTAACCGGAGGGTCACCGGTTCGATCCCCAGCTCTGGCTGGGTTAGATTGTCGTTGTGTCCTTGGGCAAGACACTTCACCCAACTTGCCTGTGTGAATGTGAGTGTGACTGTGTGTGAATGTTGGTGGTGGTCAGAAGGGCCGATGGCGCAGAATGGCAGCCTCGCTTCTGTCAGTCTGCCCCAGGGCAGCTGTGGCTACTGACGTCTGTCGTAGTTTACCACCACCGGTGAGAATGACTGTGTGAATGAATAATGCAACTCTGTAAAGCGTCTTTGAGTGACCTGAAAAGCGCTATATAAAACTGATGCATTATTATTATTATTATTTTTGGAGGAAATTTTATTTTATAAAATCCAAGACTAAGAACTGGTATTTCATATTATTAGCTGTTTTCATAAAACAATGCCGGCAATTTGCCGCGAAGCCGAGCCGGTATCTGGGAGCCCGTCGTTCATAAGGGTTCAGACCGCGCCGGTAAAGTTGTGCAATCCTGTGCTTTTCACAAAAGATTACTCACTGGCGGTATAAAAGGGTTACGGGGGCGGTCTTCACGCTGTCAACGTGCAGGGTTACAGAGACGTAAGACGGAAGAAAACAGACAGGCTGCTTCTGCTGCTGCTCATAACGCCAGAAGCAGCCGGATCTCCGCTGAGTTACAAATGCGTAACAGCTGTCTGGTGTTTACCTGATTTTTAAATACTTTTCCAGTCGGGGGTCAGCGCTCCTTTGCTACGTTATTAGCAACACCTCCCTCTGTTGTGATCTTCATTCACATGTCTGGCGCTGCGGTAATATTACAACTAAGCATGGCGGCTGATTAGTACACAGGCCTACAGCGCCATCTAGCGGTTTTAAAGCGGCGTGAAAGTGAATAAAACGTGAAATTCTATACTTTGGTGTATAAGTCGCAGGATCTGCCAAACTATGAAAAAAAAGTGCGACTTATAGTCCAGAAAATACGGTAATATATTACTAGTTACAATTTGAGTAACTTACTAGTTACAACACCCCACCCCCCCACCCCCACCCCCCAAAAGACATTTGCCCAGGAGTTGGATAAGACGTGTGCTGCTACGGAAAATGAACTGAAGAGAACATTTGAAGCCCAGGAGTATCAACAGCTGATATATGGACTGACATTAATAAAATATTTTTAGGATTGACTGAAGTTTAATAAAATAGTGAGAAAATTACAGTATTTTCTGGTGTCTTCTTGTGTAAAAATTGATCAGTTATAGTATTTTAGAATGCCGTCACATAAGATATTTGCCAAAAGTAACTCAAAGTTACTCAAAGTAGTGTAACTTAGTTACTTTTCGGGGACTGTAATATGTAATACAAACTATTACATTTTTTTTGCTGTAACTAGTAATATATTACAATTTTAAAGTAACTTCCCAATACTGCTTATAGTTTGGTTTCAACAATTTATTAAAAGAATCCCCTATAATTAGACCTCAGATTCAGTGTTTGATAAAAAAAATTTTTTTTAAAAAGTCAACATACAATTTTTTAAAATGTGCCTCCTGATTCATATAGATCTGTCTGCTTGTACGGAAATAAGCCTTTAAATTTTTTTGTTGTTTTGAATTTATTTCAAATTAGTGATGTGATGTTCATGAACGAGTCGAATCTTTTGAACGACTCTTCACTTTGAACGAGGAGAACCGAGTCCTTGTAAAGAACCGTTCATTTTTGTATTAACTGTGACGTTTGAGGCCAGAAGGCCATCGACACTCTTTATTTAAAACAACATCAGTGAGCAGAGCAACATGAACCTATCAGTTGAAGCTAATTAGCGATGCTCACGCAGGTGTCGCAACAAAGACTGTCCCCAAACATAGTTCCATATGACATTTCTCTTTCAAAATATTGCAAAAGAAAACCCCATAAAGAGCCAGTTTCTTTGAACGGCTCCCTTCAAAGGGCCATAAATCCCAACACTATTTCAAATACATCATTATTGAAAGTAAAGTCAAATGGCTTCTTATTAGTGGGAGGAGCATTAGGCAGAACTGGCTTCAGCCGTTACCTTGACTCTGAGAAAAGATGTCGGTGTAAAGATCTTCCGCTGCATCCGAGCGACGCGGCGGCAGATAGCAAAGCTGACGCCGGTCCACAGAAGGCAGAGTGTTGACAGTCAGAGCCAAAGACGCTTGAGAGAATGCCGTCTTCATGTCGGAGAAATTCAGATTGTGAGAGTCTTTTCCATTCAGCTGAAGTATTTCATCTCCAGCATTTAAACCTGCAACACCAGAACACCTATCAGTTCAACGCGCTCTCCCAAAAACCCTCTAATTAACCAATAACAGCAAATCTATCATTTCAAGTCTAATAATGACGTTCAAAAACAAAATAAATAAAATTGTATTTTTCTAGCTATTCTAGGAAAACAAACACGACCCATTTTTACTGTTTAGGTTTAATGGTCTGGCACAGTGACGGCAAAAATCCTGCACAGTAACCAACTCCAGCATGATGTTTTGACACCTAACAGCCCTAAACTTACTTCACAGCACGGCCGCCAGTATGAAGCAGCTATGGTGAAGCATCTTACACAACATCCTTTTTGATAAAGGTCACCGAGAAGCAGCGAGCTTGAGAGTTCAGCCATTAACTCCCCTCTGAAATGCTGCAGTCTACTAACTCACCACTGGTTGAACAAATGTGGTAATGTTAAGATTTGTGACTGAATTTTTTTTTTTTACTATTAAAATGTGGAAAAAGTGCTGATAAACTAATGAAGCAGCTTGTTCCACTCATTGTTTTTAAACAGCATTTATCAAAATCTGCGTCAGGATCCTAATGTGGGTCATTAAACACAGTGGAGCGCTTGAGATATTCTCCAGAAATCAAATCAAATTTAAAAATTGCTAACATGAGAAAAAAGCAGGAATTTGAATTGTTGAAGCATCTTAAGTTGACAAGATGAGGTATTAATACTAATTTATTAGATAATAGGATAATAAATCTCAGCTATTTTTTGGTCTTATGCTAAAATGTTTGGTACGCACTGCACAAGATCCCACTTTTGACCAAATCTAACCTTTTGCAAAGGCTAATCCTCCCGCCTTTACATCAGTGATGTAGAGCTGCTGTACTGCGTCCTCTTCCACCACCGATATGGAAAAACCTGAAGAACAAAGAGAGAAAAGCGTGACTTAAAAATGTTCTAAAGAACAAATCAAACAGGTCAAAGACAACCAGTTTAATCTGCTCAAAACAGGAGCAAGTTTTCTTAAATCAAGGTGTCATTAAAAACCAAACCGGTCTCACCATAGCCGATCATACAGGACTCATCTCTGTCAAACTGGATTACTTTAGTGGTTTTGGAGCAGATCTCAATTTCTTTGTAAAGCTGTGAGGAACAAAAGGAAGTTATTATATAAACCATGAAACACAGCTAACTTTAGTAATAGTGTGGTGGGTGGGTTACTGACAGCAGCAAGAGAGAGCAATCATTTTCTGCCTTCTCAGAAAAAGCAGCTTTAGTCAGATGTTGATGTTCACTGCTTTGTGTTGCATCACATTTAGATGATGTAAATATTAAAAATCTTTATGAAAAGACCTCGACAAGTAGGTTATGGTGCATGAAGCTGATTATTAAAAGGAAAAATAAAGAAATCAAAGTATATAAATTCATTTAGTGTAGCACAGATAATTGATTTTTTTATCTATTATTTTAATTATTAGTATTGTTTATTGTTTTATTTTTGTTGATTTAGTTGTGGTTATTATGACTTATGTATTTATTTAGTTTCTCTGATATTTTCTTTCTAAACACTTGTGTTTTGCTGTCTTATACTGTTTTGTGGCTTTGAAAGAGGACCCCCTTCAAAACGAGATGGTTCATCTCAAGGGGTATTATCCTCTTTAAAGTGATAATATGCAGTTTTGCTTGTTTTGGGCTCCCTCCGGTGTCTGTTTTAAATTACTGCATTATACAAGTTATATTGTTTCAGCTTCTAAACGCCTAAATCTACCTGTTGAAATGTCTCCTCAGCCTTCATAGCTTTCTACAGGAGCGGTTATTTACTCCTTCAAAGAAATCAGCTGTGTTCAAGCAGGGAGAGATGGAAAAAAAAATCAGGAATCATGAGCTAAAAACACTCCAGCGCTAGCATAACAGCTAGCCACTTTGGGTTAGCCTAACCCTCGTGAGACACGTGACTTCCTGGGTACCGTGACGGCGACGGAGATCTTGCAATCGTGGTATTCCGGATCTAATCACCAGATGGGGCTAAGTGACTTCTCATTAACTCTGTAAAGGGTCATATTAGCACAGACTGGCTCAAGGAAAAGATTTAAAAATATGAAAAAGTTGCATATTATCACTTTAAATATAAGTAAATTTTAAAAATTTACAGTGACTATTCCTTATACATTTAATCAAAATACTGCCAATTAATTAAAAAAAAAAAAGAAGTTACTTACCAAGTCACATATATCCTCCTCTGGTTTGGGGATGTAGAATTGCACTTGATTTTCAATAAGGAATTTGAGCCGCAGGTAGTGTTTGGTTGACTCGAGCTCATGAGCCTGTAGAATGTGTATAAATACAGTACAAGCTGTTATCTAGTATCACATACATGTCATTTGTCAAAAACATTACAACTGGATTTTAAAGGCACACCAAACAGTTTTGGTTTGTTTTTAGCACCCCCTAGTGTCTGTATTGAATCACTGTCGTGAAATCTAATTGTTGACCCCTCCCCTCGCTGTGCGCTCGTGTTTTCAATCATCAGATAAAAGGTTTTCTTTGTTTCTTTGGAGGCTCCGCCATGATGAACCTGATACCATAGATCTCTTAGCTCATATATATATAATGTCTGTGTCTTCAGACAAAAAACACAAAAAAGAACAAAAAAACACCAAAAGAACAAAAAAACAGAAAAAAGAACAAAAACAACACAAAAAAGAACAAAACAACAAAAAAGAACAAAACAACAAAAAAACACAAAAAAGAACAAAACAACACAAAAAGAACAAAAAAACACAAAGAACACAAAAAAGAACAAAAACAAAAAAGAACAAAACAACAAAAAACACAAAAAAGAACAAAAAAACAGAACAAAAAACACACAAAAACCAAACAAAAAACTGAAAAAAGAACAAAAAACAGAACAAAAAACAGAACAAAAATACACAAAAAGAACAAAACAAACAAAACAAAAAATAAACCGATGAGTGCAGCCTCAACAGGGCATCAGCCAGTGTCCTACTTGCGCCGGTCCCAAGCCCGGGTAAATGCAGAGGGTAGGGATCAAATATGAAAATAAATATATGGATAGAGGAACTGATATGATGATGGCGTAGATTTTGATGCATTTAAGGGATTGGGGGGGTGTGATGACCAAAAAATTCTTAGCATGTCCAGACTCGCCCCCCCTGATATTTTACCTGCCCCCATTAGTGGGGCTGGCTAGATCCGGCCCTGCTCCGTTACCTTGCAGATGGATTCTAGAACGCACAGTGCGGACTCTCCTGGCTGGATGGTCGTTAGAACCGGCTGGTCGTTGGGCAGACAAACCCAGGAGGGGGTGAGGTGGTCGGGGACCCAGAGGTCGCTCTCAGCGTTGGCTTGTGAAAGACTTTTTCCTGTTCCCTCTTCGCTTTTCTTTCAACACAGACATCAAATAAAATGGTATTACTGCAAGCTTTGATTGGATTAAATGACTATAATTTGAATAATTTTTCTAAAATCAACTGTTTAATTGCACGCTTTCATCTAAATTGCGGGAGTACTAACATCTATTAAAAAAAGTTATACATTTTTCAAAACTAAGAGAGAAAAGTCAAATCCTCTGTGTCTGAATTGTGCTACCTCAGGATATTTAAAGGTCTAATATTTTATTGATGACAATGTTTGCTAAAAATTTAGTGCATTTGACTTCCACTGGTTATTGACCTAGATTAGACGGAGTATAAAAGATTCATTCTTACTGGGTTTTCCTTCACAGGATCAACAAAAATGCTGTCTTTGGGCTTTTTCTCTGGCTCTTCATCAGCAAACACCTGCAGGGGCCAAATGAAAGTTGAGTAGTCTTACCTCAGGCTGGAGGATCGTTGTTTGTGGAAAGGGCAAAAGAAATCTTTATTTCCTCGCCTTGTAACTTAAAAATAACTGCATGACATTCGAGGACCACACAGACCTGGATGACTGTAGGGTGGGCTTTTGTCTTCTTCTTTGAGGTAGTGTCCAGACCCCAGAGGGAAGAGAACCTGCTCTTTCGCTTGCTGCAAGAATGAGACATGGCTTGTGTTCGCCTCCTCACGCCGGTCTCTGTGCGAGCTGCCACCTGCAACAACATAACGGCACAGTTTGGGCCAAAAGAAAGGAAACGAGTGTGATGTCACATTAATTCTAACAACTATGGTTATAAATGCATTACAGTAACATAATGAGATGAACAAAAGTCAGGGTGGAGACAGAAGGCATTATAATACTTTAAAATACATCAAATCAATAAGATGACACACAATTTATCTCTTCAAGCAACCTTAGTAAAATGTTTTTTTTAAACTGATAATGGAATAAATAAAATGAGAAATGTAGGTCATGTGGGTGTAATTGTGAAAACTAGTGAACAGATAAAGGTGTTAAATAGGGATGCACCGATACCGGTATCGGTATCGGCCCGATACCGGCATCGGTTAAAGTTACCCGATGCCAGTGGCTTCACTGTCTGTGACTTGTGATTTCTGTTGTAGTTTCCTATATTGAACACTAGGGGGAGCTATTGAGCTAAAGAGGAACAGTGTGGGTTGAGAGCTGGAGATGGTGCCAAATAGTTCATTTTATTTGGTTAAAATGTGGAAAACTGCAATAATTTCACTGTGAAATCATAGAAAGTGGTTATTTTTCACCTTATATTTTAGTTTTGTGATTTTTTAATATATTTTATTTTTTATCTAACTCAGTTATTTGTTGTAAAAAGCAGAGAAGAAAAAATAAAACCTGTATTCCAATTCGTTGCATTTTTTTGTGTGGTAGAAGTATCGGTATCGGCACTCTGTATCGGCAAGTACTCAGATTTAAGTATCGGTATCGGATCGGTTTTGAAAAAAGTGGTATCGGTACATCCCTAGTGTTAAACTTTTTTTTTAATGCACAAGCAACCAAGACTACTACAAATATGAGCAAATGCATAAAAAATTAAAGCGAAATTAAACATTAAAACTACCCAAACATTCTCAAAACTTAACCTGACCCCTTTATTCTGACCTTTGTTTATAAAATCCCTTTTAGAGAGAGTGTTAATCCAGGTTTTGACGACTGAGAAAACTAAATGAGTGGAGCTGTATGGCAGCTCAGTATTTTCCTGGCAAAGGTCCATCTAACAGCTTTAACACCCACCTGCTCTACAACACTGCGTTGGTGGTGGTTAGAGGGAAAAAACGTACCTCAGTGATGTCTAAAAATCAAATACATGTTTTTCTCTGCAACTGCTGCTTTTAGACTGGGAGTGCATAACCTCTGTGCAGCAGTAGGAGGCCAATATGTGTGAGGTACTCAAGAACCTAAGTAGCAATCACCGAAGGGGAAAAACATACATACAACAGTTTGGCATAAAATATTTTCAATTCTTACTTTTCCAGACAGTTACTAGTTGTACACCGTTGTGTGCTGTGAATGCAGCACAAATAAACACAACTACATGAACATTTTAGAGAGAAAAGCCAAGTTTAACATCTGAGGGTAAAATGTTCAGCATGAGAAAGCTAACGGGACATTTACCAGTGCGTGGAAGGAGGAGACGGAGAATATCCCCAGTCGGCCCATTGCCAGCTTGGTGGGGCGAGAGGCAAAGGCCAGGAGGCGTTTAGGGTTGGGCAGTTCTCCTCCTTGTAAGCTGGCCAGGTAGCACCTAAAGCGGAACAGATCCATGTGGAACTGCTCCAGGTTCTGCTCCCACAAGAAGATCTGCAGGGTGAGAGGAACAAAACGACCATCAAATCTTTCTTCTATGAACTTCAGATCATTCCTCAAACCGGTGTCAATCTCTGCCTAATGGTTTGGTGTTTACTGGACCAGTAGAGCATTATGATTATTCACTGGGCCGTCCTCTCCCAGTCACAGTCCTGAGCTGGTGTTTGGAAGAAAAAAAAAACTTCTGTCATTGCCATGGCAGAAGGTTGTTTTACTGCCAAGTAGCCCAGAGACGGAGAAACAATACTGCACATTCCCCTGGCAGACGGAAGCTTGGAGCCTTTCTCAGTTTTTAAGGAGCAGCTCTATCTCCGTTCAGCTCCGCATAATCTGAGACTCACCACTGCCAAACAGACACCAGGCTCTACCTATCGGACCAAACAAAGGCCGTTTGATGCCCCCTTTCTGTAAACGGTCCTAATCCGGACAATGTGAGCTTTGCAATTAACTAAGAATGGAGCTCCGCGGATCAGTGCCAACTGAATACCAAGTTTAAATATGTGTTTGTGTTAAGTGAGCTCAGAATGTGTATCATCAGCTGCCTTTAGGGGACAAAACTTCAGAAATATTTTAACACAAACCAATAAATTAAGCCATGAATGAGAAGGAAAAACTGAGCGTTTATCTGTTTTAGAGGTTAACTGAAGTTTATCGATCACAAAGATCAGAGCGCTGTCTCTCAGCTGTTTTAGGGAACAACGTGATTTCTTTATGTTTGCTAACTTATAAGTACTGAACCACAGCTAATATATATTTTTAATTATGAAAACAGGATAAAACACACTTGTAATGCATGCCAATTCACAACTGTGCTATAATTTTGTCGCGCCATAAATCTAGCACACCCATTTCCTCTGCAGCAGTGCGCCCTCTGCCCTCTCTAAACTCACCACTGGGTCGGTTTTGCACCATTAATGCAGCCTGAGCCAAGATGACAGAAAGGTAAAACTGATTTAGATGTTTGGAAGCACTCCAGGTTCATAAAGTTAGATGTGGATGCAACCAAAATCCAACAGTCAAATTTCCTCTACTGGCCACGATGGGCTTAACACAGGCGTAGATGGGATAATACAAGTCCAGATCAGAATGATTTAGAGGAAGATGATGTAAAACGTACTTGCTCCAGGATGGTCTTTCTTTTCTTGGTGTCAGTGACCGCAGACAGCTGCATCTCTCCCATCTTCTTCATCTTCTCGTCCATGTCGATCTTCTGCTCCAGTTTCTTGATCTCGGCACGAAGCAACCGCACCGTGTCCTCCCTGTGATGTTGGCGGGCGACGGCAGTAGCACATGCCGAGTGGATGGCTGTGATCCAGTTTTCCAGCTCTGTCTGGCTGCAGGTCTGAATGTGGACAGTAAGCAAAGGGTCGAGGTTAAACAGTCACTACGGTCTCAAGGCTTGTTTTGACTTGTATGCATCGTTTAGGAGACCACGTTTGGTACTGTAATTGAACTTTGAGCCAGGAATCGTAACATTTTGGGTATGCCGAACTTGAATATGCACCTGATAAAACTTTTCTTACCTGGAAAAGAAATGCATCACCTAAGGAGTTGCTGAGGCAGAACACAAAGTCCTTTTTGGGATGTTCTGGCACAGCTTGGACAATGCTGTTCTCCACCCATATGGCGTGTTTGGGATTACTGTTGTTGTCGATTCCTGAACGGCCATCAGTCTCATAAAAGAAAAGCGTGCATCCTGGAAAACAAACAAAAGACATGTGCTGGCTTTAGTTTCAGTAAAACAAGAACAGTCATTTATTTCGTTTGTTTTTTTCTTAGAGGCAGATTTTCTCAAGCAATTTAATTCTGCTCTCCAGTGGCCAAGATTAAGAAGTGCAGTGAAGCCGTCTTCCCTCACAAAGTGAGTTGGAAGACTTTTAAACACAGATTTGTGAAATAAAACACCGTTTTAGGATGATGTTAAGTCTGTACACACCTTTGAGTGAAACCCAGTAGTTTTTCCACTTGCGTCTGGTGGCAGATTCCACCTTCTTGTTCTTCTTATGTACAAGGAAGTTCTTCACAGCAAGTTTACCAGCTTTGCGTACCATCCCCTGGACGACGCTGAGTAACACGTCAGACTGGTAGGCGGAGCTCATGGTGCTCTGCTCGTCACTCAGGGCGGAGCTCGCTTCCTCCAAGTTCTCCGTCTGGCAGGAGCTCATTTGTAGCTCTTGGCGGAAGTTCTCGTACACGCCCTGCACGCACTCGTTCGCCCCGCCGCCACCACTGCTGCCGCTGTCACTGCCGGCAAACATGCTCCTTCCGTGCACCGAGTACACGGAAAAGGAGGCGGACATGGTCTTGTAGCGTCGAGACTGGTGCTCTGCCTCCACCATCACCCCGTCGATTCCGCTGTCCTCGTATTCGCTGACGTCCCCGGCTGTGACATCCTGGATTTTGGGAGAGGCGCAAAACAGGTGAGACGGAACGGCAGCCGCGCTTTCTTCATCACAAAGAGGGTCAAACGGTACTCAAAAAGAACGGCACTGGATGACAACTAAGCTGTGCAAAAACATGCAAAAATCCTGCAAAAACTTAAGATCGCTAAACAAAAGCATGTTAGTTCAATGCAGAGGTTCACAGCGAAGCTTCTGCTGTATGAATCCAGCCGGCTCTCCCTGCAGCACCACAGGCTCTGCCCTCTTCTCCCCACATGGCCAAAGGCTCCTGGGAGATGGAGGGGGTTTACACTGAGCTTGGTATCTCCATCTGGTCACATGACCTAATCTAATGCGCTCTGGAGCTCCATTCAACAAGGTTGCCGGTGCCCCGCCGCGACAAGGCCACCGTACACATTTTACTGTTACACTCTTCCACAGGCCCCCCTCTCATTATCATAACAAAAGCCCAGGGCATTTCTAACAGGGAGCGACTCGAAGCTGCGCTCACCCCTCCCTTCCATCAACACCGTCGCTTCTCTCAGGAAAAAACAAAAACAGTTTCATCAGGAGAGACACTGCAGCCTCTTTTTACACTTTTAATTAGTGAGGTGAATGCAGCAGAGAACATGCTCAAACACAGAGGGGATTTAAACAGATAATGACGAGAGCTGTCTTGCAATTAAAATTCTGCACAGATTTTCATAATCTCTTCAAACAACAAGAAGAAAAGAGCAGTGGCACTGCTTTAACAGTCCAGAGCCCTGATACTGAACTTTTTAAAGTTAAATAAAACAAATATGGTGTACATTTGTTTGCTATAATCTTTGATAAAGATGAGGTTTCAAAAAGATGCATGCATTCCTATGAGTTGACTGTTAAGTTGCTGTTACCTGTATCGTCTGCGCCCTCCTGCCCTGCATACTGGTACACATGGTGGCCTGGTGACCGCTCAGGCCTTCAGACAGGCAGTGAGAACGTCGGCAGGGAAGGGTGTACGCACCGTAGGTGTTCCCCTCCTCCTCTGATGGCGAGAGCATCTTATCGTCCTCACTCTCCCTGACAGGCCTGTTGGCGTCGTGCCACTTGGCATAGCGGCCGTGGGGCTGCCTGCAGGCTGGACTGGTGTCACTATACAGCTCGCCCAAGGAGTTCGCCCTGTCAGTGGAGTTAGTGGGGCTGGACTGCAGGTGGCCTTCACGGTCACTGAAGTCTCTCTCATTGGCCATGTCGATGATCTCCTCTGTGCTGGTCAAGTGGTCTTGACTGACATCAGACAAGGAGAATTCCAGACTGTCATCTTGCCACGTGTCTGCAGATTTAGACCTCTTTTTGAAGCTGACTGCTTCTTTGGGGCAGTCCAGGGTTTTCTGCAAGTATTTTACCTCGTTTGTGTACATATCATCATCCTGCAGCTCCTCCGCGGTGGGACCAGGAAGGGTTATGTGCATTGTATTCATATGCACTGAGGGACTGGCCAAATCATTGTGGAAGGACACCGGCCGCAGACTCATGGCCACACGATCCACCCAGATGGGGCTTCCAAAGTCTGGGAGGATGTTTGTCTCATTGAAGGGATCCAAGCCATTGTCAGCCAGGGACTGTGGGATGCTGGGAGTGCTACTTGAGCGTGTGCTCGTCTCAGAGTTTCTGTGCTCCATTTTTCCTGACGAAGCATGGCGAGGGTGTCTGGATTGTTTGTTGGAAATGCGAAGAGACCGAGACATGTGCTTGCGTGACAAATAGCCACGCCTGTTGCTGTAGAGGGCATGATCCCCGTGCTGACTCTCGACATTTCCCATGATTCACAACCTCAACGGAAGAGAACATATGGCAAAAGATTCAGAATATAATTTATAACCTTAAAAGATATGTGGATAAACTTTTGGCTTACCTGGAGGATTGCAATATTTTGGGCATTTTGTCACTGAACCTTCAGAAAACTTGAGACGTCAGCAGCCGTCCACAAAGTCCTGAAAGACATTTATTAAGATCGTTTTTAACCAACTGGTTCAACGTGCGCTCACAGTAGTGTGGTAAATGAGCTTGTGTCACAAAAATAATAAAAATCAGTTTCTATAAACAGAAATGTTAAGGAGACATGCTGGCATTTTGTTTCTCTTTCTCTTAATTGCTCACCTTTTTTTAGAGACCATTTTGTTCAGTCACACTAACTCAACACTACTTTTGAACCGACTGAGAACTCAATCCCTTTCAAAATGCACCAGGATTCTGTGAAGTGAAGTGGGGGGAATCTAATGAGAGTATGAGAACAGAGACGGGCTGAGTGAACATGAGTTATTCAGAGCTGACTGAACCGTCGTGTTGTGTTATTGTCGTTTGTTCTCAGGCACGACCCCCTGCGGTCCAGAGGACCGTGAGCAGGAGGAGCGCTGAGGTTTTCACTATAATGCACAGTCAGTCTCTACCTGCCTTCAGGCTGATAGTCCAGCCTCAGTAAGGTCCTGCTCCACGCCCCGAGACCGTCAACAGATGGGAGTGAAGATTACCCGAGATATGACCGTTGTTCCTCCTGATGTTTGCTCAATTCACTTTAGGGCAGACTCTTTAAGGGGGAGCAGTGTGTAGCTGATGCACATGGGTGTGAGCCCGACCGTCTGTTGCTTCACTCAACCTTACCGTAATGGGAGTGTTATATAAACTGGAACTGACCCTGTTTTTCTACCTTGCTGCTCCCGTTTTCCTCCTCACTCTGTCCTCCCATCACCACTCACCGGTCCCGCAACACAAAATGTTTGATGATGTTAATTCAGTCTCTTTATTTTTCATAAAATCTAACAGTTTCGCACTTATTCAACTAAATCAAATGTGGAAAAATGACCAGACGGGGGTTATGAAACAGCACAGCACTTGTTACAGTAAATAACTTCACCAAGCAGCATCAACATCCTTATAAAATGCCTCCAACATTACACCACATCTGGACCAGTCTGTACCATTAAAAAAAAAATTTTTTTACACAATAACCTTAATTTTTCATCTGTTCAGTGGTTAAATTTTAATTGCACTGCAGACATCATCCTTAAGGTTTCAAGCAATAGCAAGAAGCTTAAGTAGCAGAAACAGTGGAGCCGTTTATGAACTCTAAATTCATTTTTTCCAGCTCTGAATCCCATGAACCAAGTGGTCATCTTTCTCGCATGATCTGGTCAGTTTTAAATGTCACTGCAGCAACTTATCACTTCTGTAATACACGAGCAGTGATTGTTCCTAATTAAAAAAGGACATCTATAAATTGTAGTGCACCACAAAATGAAATGCTTCTCACATACCTGCAAAATGCAAGAACTGACCAAACCCTCTTCTCCTATAACAAAGATTTTTATTCGCATCACAAAATGCATCAACTTGTGTGCAAAGGCACAGACGACAAACGAATAGCAAGCTGCATTCTGCACGCCACACTAAGTGACAGGCAGATTTAAGGTCCCTTTGTCACTAAAGGACACCTAGAGGCGCAGCTTATACTTAAATACCTAAGCTTGTTGGAACAGGAAGAGAAAACTGCCAAAACCCCCACTTTACCTCAGATCCCCCGAGACAAAATGTTGCTTGTGTGTTTTGAGAAAGTAAACATTTTTACCCCTCAGCCAACAGCTGGTAAATATCTACTATACCAAGCGATTCTGGTGATATTTCAGTTTAAAACGCCACACTTTTAACACCACGTCTTACTGCAACAAGAGCCTATACGGTGCTCGGATCCTTGAAACGCATTCCTGACATTTAAACCAACAATACTGATGAAAAGAAAGAATGCACTGGGTTGACTAGTAACAAGCTCCAACACAAAACCCTGTAATCTGAACACTCCAGGCTCCAGAGATAATAACACAGGTAGTTGTAAGGAGGAGAAGGGAGGGGCTTTGAAACTCAAAGACTGAACTGGAGACAGCTCAAAGTTTCCAGGCAGTGGACTTTTCTCAAGCTGGTACCAAACTGCAACGCTTCTCAAAATTCCTTTAGAATTTAGAACCAGAAAAGCTTCTTTTATCAGTCAAAAGGCGTTTGCCATTAATGAGAAACAACTTTATAACACTGCATTTATATGGGGCCCTAATAAATAAGTAAAAAGGGCTTACAGTGTTTGCTCTGAGCTATTAATTTGCTTCCTGTTGCCGAGCAGCAGCTGGTGGTTTTCAGCCCAGTGACACCTCAGTCCCTGCCATTATTTTCTTTAGGGCATCGCCGTGTGAAGAGGTCACTTCTCCTGCAAATGTTAAAGCTGCATGGGGGTTCGTTTACAGCAAATGTTTCATTGAGTCAACCTACTTTGTTCAACGTAAAAACTCCTGAATGCTTAATATAACACTGTGGTTAACAGAAAGCTTTATTTAATGATGACAGGGGCTTTTAGTATTATCATTTTTAATGTGGTTTTTGCTGAGACAAATAAAATTTTAATACGAGACACAAAGGAATGCAGTTGGAGGCAAAAACTAAACGGTCAATTTTCAACATGCTACTGATGTGACATAAAATTACAGACCGTCTGTTCCAGCTGTATCCTCACCCTGTCGGTTACAAATCTGTGCTCTAAAAACATCCTGCTGACCGCTCTTTAGTCTCTCACTGAAAACTTTTGAAATACTTAAACAGCTGCTAGTTAATACCAGTGTTAGTGGCGTTAGTTATATTTTCCTGGATTTAAATATAGTAAGGTAGTGAATTTGACTTTCTAAGTGGAGGTTGGGGAAATCAGCCAAAACAAAAACAGCCTATTTTGTCTCTCATTAAACAAATACACAAATGCATGTTTCTATGACGACATTAGAGCCAATCAGACACGTGAAAAATGCGACGCAGGCCTGATAAATGTGATTCCTCTGTGCTGCAGTACGACTGTATGAACCCAGGCCTCATTTCATTAATAAATGTGACTGAAGTGGTCAGGGGAGGGCTAAGTGAAAATCTCACTAAGAGCAGGGCCAGATGCATTTTGTCAAGGCAAATAAATCGTGAGCCGTTATATCCGACCTGCTCCCACAGTGGCAATATGTCACTTTAACACATCGCTATAAAAATAATCTAATGTCTTTGAATTTATTTATCTACTACCTTAATGGTTGGTAACTAAATGTAGGCAAGAGTAAAACTTGCAAAAATCACAAAAAGCTGAGATTTTTTTGAAACTGAAGTCAAATTCCTTGTTTGTGCACAAAATCAAGAGCCAAACTGACTCAATAGCGTCAGCTTTTTTTTTTTTTACAAAAAGAGCAAAATAGTCTCATGTTTATAGATGTGATCAGAGGTATACATGTGGGAATCTAAAACATTGTCTGGCGTGGGAATAATTTTCAGTTTTCTATTAAGACCAGTTATAAAGAAGACTGTCATGTGTCCTTAAACAATATACAAGAAACAAGATGCTGAGAGTAAGGGTAGAGACAACGAGGGAATCAACATCAGGACTAGGGGTGTGTATTGGGGGTGGGAATCTTCAGGGTCTTCACGATTCGATTACGATTCAGAGAGCTGCGATGCGATTATAAAATGATTATTGATGAAAGATGTATTGTTCTTCCCCCTCACCTTCCTGCCATGTGACTATGACGTACTATTGAAGCATTTGTAATAACCCGACATGATTTTACTTCCATTATCTTTAATTATTTAATAATAATTTAATTATTAAAACATAGGAGTGTTTAAATGTGTAAACATAAGTTTAAATACAGTCCCTCCAGGAAGGTGTGTGGTTTTTGTTTTGGTTTCATCCTAAAATGACTGATTTGAGAAACATTTTTCAAAAGTTGTGGTCAAAGTTGCAAGTTTTTTCAAGCATTTTTTGTTTAAGGTTTTATTTTGTTTATATGCACACACTGTATGCGCCGTTTCATCGTAATATAAAGACTACAAGATGCTGTAATCACCATGACGACAGAGCTGACTGTCTCAGCATCACTCAGGTGTTACAGTGTGAGCGACTCGTTTTACTTTCACTTTTAGACGTTCACCTCAAAGGTTCACTGGTTCAGCAGGAAGAGGTTCCTCGTGATCGCTCACTGGATACACACATCATGTGGTTATTCGCATGTTTAAAAAACGACGTTCAAAGGATTTCATGTTAGTTCACGCTGACGTCCCGGTCCTATTTTCTCACGTAATAGCAAAACCGCCGACTCAGCACAGTTTAGGACACAGATCAGTTCTTTTTAAACAAAGTTTCTCACATTGACCGAATACGGACTTTAAACAGAACTCACCTCGTCTCTTTCAGCACTCGTACCAGACCCCCCCCCAGCCGTGGACCCTCTGCTCCTCTCTGTTCAGCCAAGCGAATATTTTTGTGTATAATCCATCACATGATGTTTGGTTCAGAACAGCTTCTACCACTCTTGTGTAATCGCTACTTTGGGAAATTGACTCGCTCGTATTTTAGCCGTAATATATTATAGAATCTGGCCGGTGCGTTTAGCGGCTCGACTCAAAAGCAGGAAGTAAACACAGCTCGAGGCAACGGGGATTGGTCAAAACTTTTTCAAATGGCGGTGATTGGTCAAAAAAGAAGGTGACACACGACAAACGCCAAGATGATTGGTCAGATTTGGGAGAAAGTTGCGGTGATTGGTGAAATTCCAAGGCCGCAAACATTAATAATAGAATCTAATTTTTATATTTTTCAATCGATTGATAATCGTTCCTGTCTGCATCTCGATGCATTGGAAAAACGAGTTTATCTCCCACCCCTAGTGTGTATTGGCAAGAATCTGGCGATACGATATGTATCGCGATACAGTACAGACGATACAGTATATTGCGATGAGTACGACCATATATTATGATTTTTAAAACATAAATCAAGAGTAGAAAAACGGTCACAGCATTCTAAAACTTTTTCATACATAATACAACTAGTTTTATTACTAGATCTAGTTGATCCACTGGAACGAAGAAGGTGAAAACAGCCACCAACTAGCGGTCATACTTTTAATTTTACTACAAAAAATTACTGGTTATTAATGGTTCCATAAAAAATTTTTTAGAAAATAAAAATTGATCATTTGCTTTAAGTTTCGATACAGGAAAATACTGTGATACAGATATCACGATATCAATATGATATCGTGACAGAAATTATTGCGATATATTGCAGTATCGATATTTTCTTACACCCCTAATCAGGAGCTCTTTTTTCTTTACAAAAGAGAAATTTCAAGTGTGATTCACTCGAGTTTTTCCAGACAGGCAAACATTTGCTTCCAGGTCAGTAAATGGGGAAAACCAATGCATGCCTTTAGTTTCAGGGAGTTTTTTTATAGCACCACAGCTACACACTCCACTCAAAACTGCATCTGGGTCAACGCCAAGATGAGTTTTCTTCTTTATGATTCCAATATTAATGAGACGGGGGTGCATGTTTTAGGTTATGATGCAAATAGATACTGAACAGAGAATATGTCTATCTCTGGTGTATGAGAGCAGACTGCAGCTGTGTGTTAAAATACTCATCATGGATGTAAAAATAACAAAGTTCTCTTTAAATTCTACATTGCATCATGAACTTGATGTCAACGTAACACTCTGCTAAACTAGATTTGATATTAATCAGATATTTGGACACGGGACGAAAAGCAATCCGAGTGCCACCTCAACCGTGATGCCCCAGAAGCTCCCAGCGCTGTGGTGCACGGTGCTGCAGAGCAGAAACAAACTAGATCCTGATGCACATGAGCACGCAAAGCAAGGTAGGACGAGTCACAATCCTGTTTACAGTTTTTAGAACAATCATTTTTCTACAGTCGTTTGTGGATTCAAAATAGCATTTTACTAGACTCCAAAGGCCTCTACTGAGACTATCGCCTAGGAAGTATCAAAAAGGAGTATAAGAAGACTATAATATGTAGGAAAGGGTTTTTGTTTTGTTTTTTTGCTGTAGCTTACATCTGTATTTCACATCCCCAATATAATCATACAAATGCCTAATCATTTCATTTACTCGTTAAATAAAAAAATTTAAGACATAATTTTAAAATCTCAAATTCGAAATCATATTACAAAAGTTTTTTATTCTCGACACTAATTGTTCCTATGCGTCTTTAAAAATGAACACCTAGTTGTGCAACATGTTTTAGTAGAAATAAATTTGAAATGTCCACAAAATAACTTTAACATCAGGGGTTTAAGTGACAAATCTAAAAATACCTCCGTGCAGTGCTGCATGGGTTGTTCTGCTCCATAGGATCAACATTTTATAAGCCAACTCTTTGAAAGACCACATGACGCTTGTGGCTTGTAAATCTACAATTTAGCCTTTGTTCTGCTGCACACTGGACCTTAAAGCTCATAAACCACTCAGCACAGCTATGTTTCTCTCAATAACAGTTGTTTAGAGAAACCTGAGAGAATGAGTTCCTTTGTGAATTATTTCTATAAATGCCTTATATATATTTAAAAAAAAAACTCATTTTAAACTTGCTTTCCTCCAGTCATAACTGAACCATTGTTAAGATTTACACACCAGGCAGCCAGAATCTGACCTCCTGTCCTGCTGAGCCTACATTACCATAACTATGACACCAAATGACCATTTTTCACCCTCCTCCCCACCACATAAGTCTCAGAGGGTTTTCAACACAAAGCCCTGATTTTAAATGAACTCAAACATCATAAAGTCCCCCTCTCCCCATCCTCCTCGCCAGGAAGCGCTCTGGGAATTCTTTTTGACTTTGACCATCTCTCACATTTCCATCTCTCTCAGCATCACAAAACCACCAGCAGCAGCACTGCTTTGTCATTGCAATGCGACGGACACGAGCTGTATTGTTGATTTCCTGTAGTGAATGGAGGGCGACACAATGCCTCGCTGACCCCAGTGGTTCTGATATTTAGCTCAACACGGGTACAAACAGGTGGAAACCCGACTTAAACGCGGCTTCTTTTCGCAACAGTAGGAGGTTCAGCTGACTACACAAACCAGCTGATTCCACAGAACCAACGTGTGTGTGTGTTTGTGTGTGAGAGAACACACCGATTCATCAGCACTGAGCCACTTCTGTTGGTGTGTGAACTTCCAGGGTGTTAAAACACCAGTAGGCTGCAACCGGTGTGTGAAAAAGGGCTAAAGTCACTATAAAACAAAACCGTTCTTTAAAGAAATGGATAAAATGAGACACCAACCAAGACTAGAAGAACGTCAGATCTAAAAGAAAAGCTTTAGTTCACTTAAAACATAAATAATAAAAAGTATAAATGCATGCTTGCAGATCTCACACTAACTGTGGGTGTGTGAGATAAAAAGCACTTAGATTTATCACCACTTCTGGAAAGTGGGAGAAATCGTCTTTTTCTTATCTCCTAAGATATAGCTGCAAAACAGAACAGAAATAAAGACTCACCTTCCTTAGTTTCTACCATTAGAATGTTTTAGTTCTGTTGTTCTTCACACAGTAACCAAAAGAAACTACAGAAATCAATAAGAAATGTTAAGATCCACCTGAGGGGATTGCTAATCCTCCTGTAGGTCCACAGCAGAAAGAATGACTGTTTGCAAGGATGAGTTGAAGAACTGAGGGAAGGAAGAGGGAGGAGTGACTGCTTGTACCCCCAACACGCACACACACACACACACACACACACACACACACACACACACACACACACTCCAGCTGACTCTCACACTCTTCTCCTCCCTTGTTCTTTAATTCCATCCCCCAAATTGCCAGCAGGAATACGTGTTCCCTTCCTCTAATTGCCCTGACGACAATCACGATATTTATACTAAACGCTGCAGGATTTTTAAATGAATGTAGAGAAATGGTTGTAGTTGATAAGAGCAAAACATTAAATTCAGGCCCTAGATTCTGTTTGGATCAATGAAATGTGCTGTACGATCTAACGATCTAAACGTCTGAAAGGTCAGATTTAAACATTCAAAACAACCAACTGAAGTAAATGAGAGCAAACGCAGCACAAGTGATGCTGTAACGCATCAGCTGTGACAGCAGAGCCGGCTTCTTTTTTTAAGGGTAAAAGAGCTGCAGAGGACACAGGGGAGAAGAAAAGGGCAGGATGTGAGTGTAAGGGCACCAGAGCGGCTGTTCAGTCGCAGCCTGCATCATGTGCTCCAGAAACAGCTTCGCATGCACCGAGCAGTAAAACACGCCCCGAGCAAGTTGACACCCTGAGAGCGAGGAGGAGAGAAAACTCTGTTCATCGCAAAGGAATTCAGAGATTGGAGGAATAAACGGCCCTTTTCTAATCTGCACAATGATTGATTAAAATAAAGTTGAATTTCGAGATTCTTTCCGAGTTTGTTACGCTGGTATGTAAACAAAAGAGTGGAAATGTTCTAGTCAAGGCACGAGGATCGGGTTCAGAGAGGTTCAACCTGCATTCGAGCTTGATTACGCTCAGTCAGGATGTGCCAACATTTTTAATTACGCACACAAAATTCCTCCGCGCCAATTTTTCAACTGTCGAAACAAAAAGTGTTGCTGTGTGATCCAAAAGGCTGAAGATACAGTGAGGACACACGTCAGGAGAACCTACAACAACAGTTTGATAAAAACGTCTATCAGTGAAATGTGGGTTCATGCTGACTCCGTTAACACAAACACTTCAGATTATTTACATGGAGAAAACAGTGCTCTACTCCCTCCTGGCACAAGGCCATTAAGCTCCATGCTATCCACACTCAGAGCTGATTAAACTGGACATCCAATACATTAATAGGACACTCGATAGCGCTGGAGCAATTTGGCAGGTGAGGTTACGTTACACATCTTCAGCGGTGCTGATGCTGTCCACTGGCTCTGTGCACCATCGCTTTTTTAATTGTTAATCAATGTGATTTTTAATGAACATGCACAAGTTTGATTCCCACTTCCATTTATATGGATTTTAGTAATAAATGCAGTTGCGAATGGTACGCTCTACATGAGGAATGTACTCGTTATTTTTGTAAAATAATCTAGCATCACCGGAGCGGCTGTATGGATATCACACGATGCTGAATTTATTTATAGCACCCACAATATAATAAGAATGTGTTGTAAAAACTGATCAAAACAAAACCGGATATAAAATAGACCACATTTCGAGCTAGATTTTTTAATATTTTGAAATGGTATGTGTCAATTTCTGGGGTCCATTTTCCCTTCATATGCATTCAGATTTAAAATTATAGGTGTGAAGATTAACTTATCGTTACCTCCTATTCAGCTTTAATAAATAGTATTTTTCAGGATATGCAGCAAATACTAGACTGTGAAAGTAACATGTTTTAGATTAGCTTTAAAGGCACACTATGCAGTTTTGGCCTGTTTTTAGCACCCCTAGTGTTCATTTTATATCACTGCTGTAAAACGTTAGCATTGTCTTTGCTCAGAAACACCTAAATCTAACTGTTGAAATGTCTCCTCAGCCTTCATAGCTTTCTACTGGAGCGGTTCATCACTCATTCAAAGAAATCAGCTGTGTTCAAGCAGGGAGAAATGGAAAAAAATCAGGAATCATGAGCTAAAAACACTCTGGAGCTAGCATAACAGTTAGCCACATTGGGTTAGCCTAACCCTCGTGAGACACGTGACTTTGTGAGACTTCAGGGCAGCGGACCAAACGTGCAAACGTGGTATTCTGAATCCAAGCAGCAGATGGGGCTGAGTGATTTTTTTATCAACCCTGTAAAGGGTCAGATTAGCACAGACTGGCTCAAGGAAAAGATTTAAAAATACGAAAGAGTTACATAGTGTGCCTTTAAAACACAACTTGCTTAAATAATCAGGAAAAATTCAAACAACCATTTTAAATATAGCAATTTCCACATTTATATTCCTATTATTTCTACATGTATCCTAATTTTAACTTTTTAATTAGTTGTGGCATCAATGTTTGCTTCGTCTTTAATTGAGATTAGGGCTGGGCAATATGACCTCAAATCAATGTCACGATTTATTGAGGAGTTAACCTCGATAACGATTAATGGACGATAACTACCTGTATGCTCAATAGCTGTAGCAGCATAATTGCTCCATAGACTAAAATTTCCTGCAAATGCAAAGTATAGGAGTATAGGAGGAGGAGTCATGTGACTAGCATGTGACACGGACTAGTTAAGTCGTGTCACAGCTTCTTAAAGGGACACGGACATCCGGAACTTACTCGCTTCTTTTCATTCTTTAAAATATCAAACATACGATTATGGGCAAAATGACATCGATTAAAGTTATAAAATTCGATTATTTTTGATTAATCGCCCAGCCCTACTTGGGACCGTCTCATTTTAAAATAAAATTTGTTACCCGACACCGAGTTTAAATCTGACTGCAGAGAAGTTTTTTTTAAATGCCACTTTGGGTTACTGCATGGGGATCAATCACATAAATGATTGCTTCTGTATTCTGCAGTGAGGCTGTTAACGCCACTAGATGTGACAAAAGTCAGCAGAGTTCATCTGCTCCTCAAGCCACAGGATGCTACATGTCTAATCACAATCCTGCTCCTCTGAGTAGCTCAGGCAAAGGTCAGTTAATAATTGGCTACAGAGGTTTATTATAGCAAATGGACCACAGGATGGCTTATCATTCAAGCAGGCAAAGAAATTATCTTATTTTTCTTAAAATTACTGCATTATTGTAAAATGAGCCAGCAGGCAAATGAACAATTATGTCAAAATGTACCATATTTAATAGCCGTCATTTTAATTTTGTTAAAAGATCTCATCCATCACACCACCCCCATCGCTCCAAAATCAGAGATGATTCACAGCTCTAAAGACAAAAAGCACCATGTAGAAGTGATATCTAAGGAGAAAAATGTAAGTGCTGTGCAAGACATGAAAGCAGAAAGCCAGGCCTGGGTAGAGATCATTAGTGGATGGTCTAGTGGTCTCCAGCAGAGAGTTGACTCTCGAGAGTAAACATCAAAGGCAGCGATATAGAGAGGAAAATTATTTAGAGTTCAGAGAAAAACACTCGAAATGCATTGGACACAACTGAGCCTATACAGCAGTGTCAGAAGCTTTGAGCATATTAAAGTGCAAAAGGTCTGAACTTCACAAACTGCTTCGTTTGGTCAACTATATGCTGAGCTACGCAAAACCAATCCAGTCTAGTGTAAAATAACCAACTACCCGGGAATATCTCTGCTAAAGTACGAACATCTAGAATATAACCATGCTGAGTTTGATTTAAATAAAAACTGAGCATTCAGTTTTATTTTGGCTAGCAACTAGTATTCTTATGCGTAGATATGATTTTTGGGGACTGAAAAAGGGCAAATAAGAATAAAGATTTTGTAGATATCTAATCTAAAACAATCAAGAGTTTTTTCTCCTCAATACAAAGTGTGCATTTAAAAAAATATTTTGCTCAAAACTTTGTATATCTGTCTGAACAAAACTATTAAAAGGCAAACTAGGTAAAATCTTCATATTTTTAAATCTTTTCCTTGAGCCAGTCTGTGCTAATCTGACCCTTTAATGACAAGTCACTCAGCCCATCTGCTGCTTGGATCCAGAATACCACGTTTGCAACTTCTGAGTCTCCGGTCCAGTGACCTGAAGTCTCACAAAGTCACGTATCTCACGAGGGTTAGGCTAACCCAATGTGGCTAGCTGTTACGCTAGCTCTGGAGTGTTTTTAGCTCATGATTCCTGATTTTTTTTCCATCTCTCCCTGCTTGAACACAGCTGATTTCTTTGATTGAGTGATGAACCGCTCCAGTAGAAAGCAATGAAGGCTGAGGAGACATTTCAACAGTTAGATTTAGGGGTTTCTGAGCAAAGGCGATGCTAACGTTTTATGACAGTGACTTAAAACGGACACTAGGGGGAGCTAAAGAACAACCAAAACTGCACAGTATGCCTTTAAAAGGCACACTAGGTTGTTTTGTTAGTTTTTAGCAACCCCTAGTGTCTAAATCACTGTCATAAAAGCAATCTCCCTCCTGCTGTGCGCCCGTGTTTTTAATCATCAGATGAAAGATTTTTTTTTTGTTTCTTTGGAGACTCCACCATGAACACAATACAATAGATCTCTTAGCTCAATAAATAGATTTCAAAAATATGAAAAACTTACTTAGTGTGCCTTTAAAGTACTGTCCACTGTGACAATCGTCTGCTTTGAAGGCTGCAAAGCAAAGTAAACTCAATTAAATGTGCCATTACATTTTATTACAAAAGTTGCATTGAAACACATTTTCTAATAATCACAACTCTCCAAAAAATATAATTTTTTTGACTGAACCACAGAAGCACTGCACAGCAGGATGGAGTATGAATATGTGAGCTTTCTTGTACCAGGTTGGCCAAGTAACTAGACCTCAGTTCTGCTCTGCAGACTTTGGTCTAGACACGCATCACTGGAACCTCTACAGCCCACTGATTGACCAGTCTTGTACCGGGCCAATCACAGCGCTCTAATGGTTCGGTGGGTGGGATTAGCCGATGAGCTACAGAGCTTCGGCTCTGAAGGTAAAAAACATGGCGAAAGCTCGGAACCGCATTTGTTTGAAACAGCGTTGTCATCACCTTTGGATGATTTAGATTTGGGCTTTTCTTCTCTAAGACGAACAGATAGAGGCACTTAAAGCGGCTCTCTGGATTATTTTTCTATGTATCAAAGTTTTCTAAATGTTTTAAATGATATTTCAGGTCTAAACTATGATCTATGGGTTGAGTTCCACAACATCTGTCATTCTGATGAAGACCCTGCTTCCTCCTAGAGACCCCTTTCCATTATTTCTTGCCGCCGACATTTTTCAGCCAATGAAATTCAAATGTCTGCATTCTCTCAACATGCACGCGCATCGACCAAACTTGTACCAGTAGGGGGCGCTGTCGTACAGGACGCTCCGTGTGTTTCTCTGTTTGCGTCTCAGACTCACAGCTCATTTCTACTAAAAACCTACCCATTCCCCAGCTAAAGATGGATTTTTATTTTTAAACCTTTCACCTCACAGAATGGCAAGGCTTGCCAGGGTTACGCGTTTATTTTGGTCAGAAAGTTCATCCAGGGCCGAGTCAAGTTCAGCTTCAGAGTCCAGCAGCAGCTCGCTTCTAACAGAGCTAATATCAGAAGCAGCAGGGACAGAGAGGGCTCATCAGACCCTCGTAGTGTTGGAATAAGATTGTGAACTGTGAGTGATTAAACCCTACACATTGTGCTGTACAGTTTATGCCCGAAGTATATGCGCCATTTGCACGCGCGCACACGCGACCGGACGCGCGTGTTGAGATGTTTTGAGGAGGAGCCTTTGGACGCTAGATTCAAAAACTGCTCTCTTGATGAAATAATCCAGAGTGCGGCTTTAAGTCTTTTATTTTGAAATATGATGTATTGGCCGCTTTGCAGACAGGATACAGTAAAAGTTTAATCTACCAGCTGGTTCCGGTTGTTGCTAAACGACTCCGATTGTTCCTAGCGCTATCCAATAGCACGGTCCCAGTCATGTTAAAAATTTTCTTTTTTTGTCTGCAAGTTGTTGCAGTTTGTTTCAAAGGCTCTATATGAGACTGTAAGGTTGGCAAAGTGCTTTTTTTTTTATGGGCAATGCAGTCCAGTGAGTGGCAGTCTTTTTTAATCATGGAGGTAATGTGTTCCCATCAATGCTAATTAAATACTTTCATGAGTCCCTTTTTAAAGAGAGAAAAAAAACTTTTTTGGCAACAAAACTAAATAAAAAAAAGTCCTCTTTGCAGTACGTGTTGTGGGTTGGTTTATTCCTGGCTTAGTTACATGAGGGCACCACATTTTGAACGTTCACATTATAATTTAGACAAGTTTAGGGCCCTGTTGAGCTGCTCGTCCTTTAGAGAAGTAAATGTGGACGCTACACGTCAGTGTGTGATCTTGATGCTTCCTGCCTCCTCCGGATCAGAACTATGACATCTGTCACACTGCAGCAGTGTTGCCAGATTGGAA
>SSNR01000169.1:1040866-1115683 GCA_006937965.1 Callopanchax toddi | reverse complement strand
TCTGATTAGGGATTTTTGTTAGCTTTCAGAAAGTGTAACTCTCATGTCTGTGTGACTTACGGTTCTCTCACAAATCGACCTAGTTGGCTCAGAAAGTCCAAATCTGCTCCCATCTCTTTCATTATATTTTTGTCGATTTTTTTGTGTGACTTCTGAAATGTTCCTTGAGTTTAACTCGTCATATCTCAGGAATGGTTAAAGATATCAACAAGCTGAGTCATTTGGGAATAGTTGAAAGTCTTGTGAGTCTTTTAAAAGTTGAATGAAGTTGATAGGTTGAAGTATGCTGAAGTAGTACAACTTTGAAAAAGAGTAGAATTATTTGAAAACTTTGAAGAATTTGAAGGATTTCAATGTATTCCAATGGGCCCAAAAATTGGACAAAAAGCTGAATATCTTAAAAAATATTAAAGATATCAAGAAGAAAAGTCATTCCAGGAAAGTCCTAAATGAGCTGAACGTTTTGATATATGAATGGTTGAAATCAGCAGAAAATTGTGGAAGGAGTAGCGAGCCAAAAAACGGCGGAAGTTATAAGAAGAAGAAGAAGAATAATAAAGAGAAACAGCAAAACAATAGTTGGAATGCTTAGTCAGCATTCCAACTAATTATTGTACACTACTAATTTACAGCCTTAACCCAGGTTTTAATATCAGTATATCAAACACTGTGCAAAATTATAATCTTTAAAGTAGTTTTAGCTTTAAATAACCTAACACAATGATTGAAACAAGCATCTCTTACACAAATCCCATACCACAATGGGCTCAAATTATCGTAGTTATAGAATTATTGATCGTACAGAGTGCTAAATTATCCTACAAATACGATAATTATCGTACATCTGGCAACACTGCACTGCAGTGACGTAAAATGTAACATGACCACTCAGACTGATGTCTGTTTAAAAAAAAACCCTCAGATAAATGTTTCTGATTTAAGACCAGTTATAAAACTGATCTGGGTCAGAATTTTGCTGTTCTATCATTAGTTGAAAAAAAAAAAAGAAAGAAATCAGATATGAGTCAAATATATAAACATAAAAAGGCTAAATGCCTTTTTTGCCTGCAGTGTTAAAAGTTTACTTATTCTGCTTCACGTTTAATTAACAATTAAGTGGTTTAAATGTAGCAACGTAAATAATTTCAGATATATTTTCCCTTTCCTTGAGCTGAGTTAATCTTCATCTAAAACATTTTGGAAACCAATAAATGTATTTTGAGTAAAGTCCAAAAGAAATGACTGACATTAAAGTGATAATATGCAGTTTTGCTTGTTTTGGGCGCCCTCTGGTGTCCGTTTTAAATCACTGCATTAAAAAGTTACCAGATCGTTTCAGCTTCTAAACGCCAATATCTACCTGTTGAAATGTCTCCTCAGCCTTCATAGCTTTCTACAGGAGCGGTTATTTACTCCTTCAATGAAATCCGCTGTGTTCAAGCAGGGAGAGATTGAAAAAAATCAGGAATCATGAGCTAAAAACACTCCAGCGCTAGCATAACAGCTAGCCACATTGGGTTAGCCTAACCCTCGTGAGACACGTGACTTCCTGGGTACCGTGATGGCGACGGAGATCTTGCAATCGTGGTATTTCGGATCTAATCACCAGATGGGGCTAAGTGACTTTTCCTGAAACCTGTAAAGGGTCATATTAGCACAGACTGGCTCAAGGAAAAGATTTAAAAATATGAAAAAGTTGCATATTATCACTTTAAAAAATGTAATTCAAGTTATTTTCCCACATGTCTACGAAATACTTAAAAAGCCGTAGGAGGTTAGTGTTCGTGATTGACATGGTGGTAAAGTTAGCCCAACTTCAGATTCTCCAAAGTGACTCAGCCTCAGCAGTTTTCTACACTTAGTATCTATTATTCATCTCAAACCACGGGACTCAATCAGCCATGTGAAGCTCATGACTACCACCATGTGCATTTTTGACAGCTGCTTCCATGTTCTTTCTCTGAATTCTTTTTTTTTTTTTTTAAAGATTTATCCGTCAAGCCTTTCTAAATCCCATGTCCTTCCTGGAATGCAACAAACCATGAGTGTCCTCTGGTGTATTCAGACACACTGATTTGAAATCGTCACCCGCTGTAAGCAAACTGATTCAGACATCAAATTTTAAGGCAACACCTTAAAAAACTGAGCCTCAAGTACAAATTAAGTTCTTGTTTCCAAAAGGTGCATATAAAGTATTATTCATGAAGACTTGTAATAGAATTTTAATTTAGGCATGCAATAATTCATGAAAAATCCTCATTATACCTGGAAGTGAAGCGGAGAATTATACAAATCCCCCTGCAGTGTAAGCCTGGACTAAAGGGTGAAGGTACTTTAGGTTTGATCTTTCTTTACGTAAATGAAACATAAACAGTTTTTTTTTTAACATTATGTTGAGGCATCAAAGTCACCCTAATGTGCAGCACTGCTGAAGGCGTCGCCTTCTGCAAAGCATCTGGAAACAAATCTTGGCAAACCATCTATCAGATAATGCTGACTGTCAGCTCATCACAATGTTATCGTATATGAAAATATGTGGCAAGATTTTGCAATCAGTAATAAATTAAGTATCTTTTAATTTGCACTTGGTATGGAAAAGTTGGGTTCACGGTGTTCTGCAGCATATGGATTATAACAATATGTTGCTTTGAGAATCAGTACAACTGACTTATGAAATAATTTTACATATTTTCTTTCTTTTAACCTGTTTAGAGATGGCAGAAGACCAAAAGGGTGAAACGGCACATCAGGTATTCACTAATGGTGACAGATGTCCTGTCAGGGGGAACAAGGGAAGGTTGAGCTCTTCTCTGTAATGCAATACAACCTGGGTCTAAACAGAAAAGTAGAACAAAAAGTATAGTCCTCCTTAACTAAAATCACTAAACATAAAAAAAAAAAAAATCACCTGATAATCATGTAAAAATCAATAAATTAACAAACATTGAGCATTTGGCTCCAATATGAAGCATCTGGAAGAAGGAATGTGTGCTCCAAGCAGAAAGATAAAGCGAGGATCTCACAGGGCTGCAACTGCTGGCAGCAAATAGTGAACGGCATCCAGGAGGGACTTTTCAAATAGTCTTAAAATGATTGCAAGGGTTCTCATTTTCCTCCTGGGATGCAGGGCTTAATTGTTGCAAAAATTTTAAACATGTAAAAAAAAAAAAAAACAAACTTGGGCGACTCGTTTCCTGTCAGAATAATCACGAGGATCTGCACCTTAAACCCGTTTTAGTTTCTGAGAGTCAGAAAGTGGGAGAAATGTGAGACCACTTTGGAAGGGGTTGGCAAACAAATTGTGAGAAAAAGGAGAATAAAGGCACACTATATAACTTTTTCATATTTTAAATCTTTTCTTGAGCCTCTTTATGCTAATATGACCCTTTACAGGGTTAATGAAAAGTCACTCAGCCTCATCTGCTGCTTGGATCCAGAATACAGCGATTGCAACTTCAGAGTCTCCGGTCTGGTGCCCTGAAGTCACACAAAGTCACAGATCTCGCGAAGGTTAAGGCTAATTTATACTCCACGAGAAGCAAGAACTTTGCTCTCGCTGGGAGAGAAGAAGAAAAAAGTTTGCATCAGCAGGGATCTTCGTACTCTCCGAGAACTCCGCTGCCGAACTCCTTCAGTGATGCGTCATACAGATGTGCGAATCAGGTGTGTGTGTGTGGAGGGGAGCAGGTGTGTGTGCGCAGATTAAAACGATGTCCTCGCTGGTCCTGGACCAGCGCGGACCTGAGGAGGCATTCTGGTCGACCGGCGCAAACCCTTCGCGCTGGTCCCGGACCAGTGGCGGACCAGACCCGGATCATCAGGTCCGCGCTGGTCCGCCCGCACAAAGCAGCACAGCAGGCGCCGAAGAAAAAGTTACATCAACATACAACGTCAACCGCTACCTGCACTAACCTCATTCTAACTCATTCTCCCTTTCTGACCAGTCACAGCAGTTGTTCTCGGATGTCCTGCAGAAAAAGTTCGGCTCAACTGATGTGCACAAGAACAAGCCGTTAGCGCTGCCGAACTGGGTCTCCGAGAACAAAATGACATCATTTATCAGACCCTCCAGGAAGTTGCGATGTTGTGATCGCAACTATTAACGCAAATTCAACCATTTGCCGCAACTTTGTTGCGGCCTTGCAATTTTCACCAATCACCGCAACTTTTCCGCAAATTTGACCAATCATCTTTGTTTTTGTTAGATTTCGTCATCTTCTTTGACCAATCAGAGCCACTCAGATAAGTTTTGACCAATCCCGTTGCCTCCAGCTGTGTTTGCTTCCGGTTTTTGAGCTCAGAGCTGCTAAACTCCGGTCGGTTTCCAACAGATTTTACGGCTAAAATACGAGCAAATCAATTTCCTAAAGTATTACACCAGAGTGGTGGAAAGCTGTTCTGAACCAAACACAACGTCGTGGTGGATTATACATGAAAATCGTCGCTTGACAAAAACTTTTTGACCGCAAAACATGGAGGAGATTAGCTGAAAAGAGGAGCAGACGGGGGCTGGGATCTGATACGAGTGCTGAGAGAGATGAGGTGAGTTCTGTTTAATGTCCGTATTTGGACAATGTGAGAAACTATATTTAAAAAGAACTGATCTGTGCCCTAAACTGTGTGCTGAGTTGGCGGATTTGCTATTCTGTGAAAAATATTTTAAATAAATCGGACCGTCAGCGTTAACGTGAATTCCTTTGAACGTTGTTTATTTCTTAAACACGCGATTAACCACGTGACGTTTGTATTCAGTGAACACGAGGAACCACTTGTCTTTTCTAAACTTATTCTGCTGAATTAGTGAACCTTTGAGGTGAATCGCTGAAAGTTAAAGTAAAGCCGCTCACGCTGTAACCTCCGAGTGATGCTGAGACAGGCTGTCAGCTGTTCTGTCATGGAGATTACATCATCTTGTAGTCTTTATTTTATCATGAAACAGCGCATACAGTGTGTGTGTGTGTGTGTAAAGAGGTTAACTGTGTGTGCATATAAACTAAATAAAACCTTAAAGAAATTTTAAAAATGATTGAAAAAAAATCGCAACTTTGACCGCAACTTTTAGAAAAATGTGCCGCAAAATCAGTCATTTTAGATCGCAACAATCACAAAAAATCCCCGCAACTTCCTGGAGGGACTGATTTATGTTCTCACTGACCCCCAAAAAAACTTTCTAGCACCAGAGTGTTTTCAGCTCATGATTCCTGCTTTTTTTTTTTTTTTTTAAATCTCTCCCTGCTTCAACACAGCTGATTTCTTTGAATGAGTGATGAACCGCTCCAGTAGAAAGCAGTGAAGGCTGAGGAGACATTTCAACAGTTAGATTTAGGTGTTCCTGAGCAGAGACAATGCTAACGTTTTTACAACAGTGATATAAAACTGACACTAGGGGGTGCTAAAAACAAGCCAAACCTGCATAGTATATCTTTTAACATACCCTGTGACTAAACTGTCACAATTAGCACAACTGGTATTTAATTATTTTATGAATCACATTTGCAAAAATAAATTAATTTAATTTAGAAGTGAATATTAAAGAAACATAGTCTGGAATGCGTTTCCAGTCATTTTAAAGCATTTTGTAGTTTAACTGCTGATCATAATTCTTCCAGAACAGCTCCTGTTTAGAATGAGTCGGCAGGAAGTTTATTCAGATATTTAGGCAGCTTTCATGGTTTTACCTTATCAGGGGAAGTGTGTGCATAGCGCGGAGGGATTAGCTGAAATCAGTATTCTCACCAACTCTTTGGAACAAAGACAGAAGCTTCCTGTTCTGGGAGATTTCAACCGTTTTGATTTCCCAATCAATATTTCCACAACACACATCTTCTCTTCTGTTTAGCTGACTTTTAAATGCGTCTCAATAAAGACTAAATTAGAATTCAAGCGCTTTAACATGATTTTTAGCCAGGATTAGAGAAATAATACTATGAAGGTAGTGCCTGCTTAAGACGTATTTTCATTGGATGATTCATGTTCAGACCAAGCTCTGGTTCACTCTACACTTAACATGTCACTAGAATGTCTTCAGTATTTACTTTGCAAATGAACGAAGAGTTATGCGCAAGTGGGATGGAAATGAATAATTCACAAAGAGCAATTATGCGGGTTAGATTATGCACATTTCAAGAGAACAACTGGTAGTACACGTCTGTATGTGCTTGAAGAACAAAGTTGTGGATTGTGCGACAAGCCGTCATATTAACATATGAATGTGCAGACATTCTTTCATGAGCAGACAGTTGGTCTAACATCTGAGATGCAGAGGAGCATGGACCTCAGTCTGATCAGCCACAACTCAAATCCACAAACGGGGGACAGACAGGGGGTCAGGTCCTGGTGCGAGCGGGTCAAACAGATGGGTTCATGTTACCACATTTAGGGCACATCACTGAACTCTGAGGCCATTTTTGCACTTGGTTCAAATTCCCACATGCATATGTGCACATTAAACTCTTTATATAATAAAAAAGGATTATGACTAATGAAAGGTTTATTTATATTTTCTTTTTAACTAAGAATTGATAATCTGCTCTAAAACCTGCAGCAAATCAGTACCACATATTTCACTTTAAGGCTGCTGAAAGATTTTTTTTATAGTAGCCAACCTTGCATTTTGCTGCTACCCTGAATTTGTGGGGCACACAACTGTTGTCCAACTATAAATACAAGCTGCTGACTGAGAACCTGCATCCGAACCTCCCAGGAGTGAGATTTTTTGTGTGCGAAAAGCAATATTTATTTGAGCAGAGCTGCAGGATGGCAGTAAAATGCATGTCTGTTAATTAAATTAATCGTTAAAGCCTATTATTAGTTTAAAAGACAGAATAATCAAAGCCCACCGTTAAAAGGCTACATCTCATAACATAATAAATTTACTGTTTGGGTTGTTATGACTGAGACGCTGAGGAGAAGACACCTCCAGCAGCAGACAGTGACGCTGCAACAATCATGACACCATAAGGTCATTGGAGTAAAGCAGCAGCACGAATGAGACGTTTCTGTTTAATATCCTGCGTTTAGCTGCTGAAGGAAAGCAGCAATAAATGTCCGCACAAGAGACGCATTAAGTCTGATTAAATAGAAACAAACGCACCGCGCTGGGGCTGAAGATGTTCCCCCAAAGGATGTGGACATCTCCTGGGCTGAAGATGTACTGATAATAATCATCATGCATTATGATTTTAAACGCATCCGTCTGGACATGCACTGACCCTGATGCCTCCCATCATTTAACCACATGTCGGGGGTTTTTTTTTTTTACCCCCAAACAGTCGACGGTGTCTGGATTTGACCCGTGAGAAGAAAACGCATTTCACCGGATTGGCGCACCGGTGCGCCAGCGTGTCGCCTCCGGTAAACTTGTATGATTGAGTGACGCGCTCAGCCGTGCACACGGCGTTAGGACCACGCAACCTGCATGTTTTTTTTTCTCTCCTTCTCATGATGATTTTTTTTGGACAGAATGCTTCCCTCTCGCTACTCACCCGTCCTCACCTCCACCAGGAATCAGCTGCTTCTGTCCAGACGGACAAATGTCCATTGTCCACACAGCGCGTCTTAAAATCCAGCCGCTTCTCTTCTCCAAGGTCTGAGCGTCCACAGACCATGCGTGTTGTTTCCACAGCGCTGGGAGGGGGCGGCGCCCACGACCCTTGGAGACGGCGCGCGAGTGGATCACGAGCACGCCACTTATTTATTCTCAGAGCCAATCAGATACAGCTCTAACCTAACGGTCTACAAAACCGGATAAAACGGCAAGAAATAAAACCACAGTGCTGATTTACTCAAAAACACGTGACCGCACATCCGCAATAAAAATCAGAATAAAAAGAGCAAATTAATGCAACACATTGGTGCTGAATGATGTCATCTTTTAATCAGTTTTATAAAACTCATTCAATCTGTAATGGTCAAAGTTACTGAAATGTACAAATTCCAAAATATTCCAACCTAAAATAAGTGACGTCATCAACACAAATACAAACAGAATCAGCTGTGAAACAAAAACAAACCACTTGAACAAATGCTGATCATTTTTTATTTACTGCACATGATCCTACAAGGTGTGACCTCAATGTAGAGGTTGAGCATAGAAATGAGATTTATTCTACCCTCTACTGGCAAGACACTAAATGTTTTTTTTGTTTTTTTTTTTACTTTTTAAATGAAATCCAGTTTTTCTTGCTTGGTAAAAATTAAACAAAACTGTTAAATGGGGGGGAAAAAATGTTATAAAATAGAGACACCGTCTTCATATTTGCTCCAAACAAGAAAACATAATCAAGCATAAACCACACAACTTTAATTATACAAAATATACAAACATACAAGCATATATATGTACACCCACCTCGACGTCTCCTCTAGTGAACACACAGGACTGTGTGTTGTTGGGAGTTTGAATGGAAGATGCAGAAGTTGCTCACAAAATCCTTCCTGAACCAGAAGTCCATCCATTCATTCAGTTCTTGCTCAGATTCGTAATTTTACCATAATTCACCATCTTCCTCTTGGAAAAGGTGGGCATCTAAATCCTGGCCTCACAGTTCTGAAATGTCCCATCTCCCTGTCATTCATAATCCCAGGTCCCACAGGAAGATACTGCTGAACAGGAGGAGCACGGGGAGGGAAGGGCAGGGACATTCGGAATCTGTCTGCGTACATCGGCCCACCTTGCATCATTTGTCGGGGCATTTGCTGCATGTTTTGATGCGAGGGGAAGGGGTGCATGTGAGCATTTGGCATGCCAGGAGGAGGCTGCAGAGGTGGCATGCCTGGCCTGGGTGGTCCCTGCATGAGTGCAGGATTTGGCATGGCCATCACCTGTGGTGCTGAAGACATCAGCTGGCTGCCAGTGGTGATGGGATCTTTGTCTCCTGTTGAATTATTCTTGGACTCCTCTGGAGCTTTAATATTTCCTGCTGTGAAAAAATACAAAATAAGATTTTCACAATAAAACAAAGTATTTTTTTAGATAGTTAAATAAACACACCAGTCCACCTGCAACCCCAAAGAAGACAAAACAAGTACAAAAATAGTAAATATTAAATGACATACCTAATGCAAGATTAGCAGGAGTGAACTCTGTGGGCATGAAAGGAGCTCCTCCTGGAGGCAGGGATGATGGAGAGAGCATGATGGGGCCAGGAAACGCAGGCGGACTTCCGATGGGCTCTGCCTGTCGAACGGTCGGCATCTAAAGGATAAATGAACAGAATGAAATAAAGAAATATATATTCATAAAGTTATTTTCAAGTTAAATGAACAAGAAACCCCTTTGTGAAACACTAAAAGTGCTGATAGAGGAACTGTATCAACAGGCTGTTTTCATATTGTAACAGAGCTTCGAGTGAAGAAAGATGAATTTATTATATAAAATATTTAAATGAGTACAAAACTGTGAGCAAGATCAGGATTTAATCTTAGGCTAAAACACACTTTAGTCTGGACTATTTTTATATTTAAGCACTCAAAAGAAAAGCACATCACTTCTAATTAATCTTTAATAAACAACCATAACCTGGAGAAAACCATCAAATGTCATTTTCATAGATATAACTTTGACCTCTAAATATGACAAAGATTATTTTACACTCTAACATGTATAACTGATTTTTGAGAGGGTAAACCTGTTTATATATGAGCACCATCTTTATTTGTTTTGATAATGTTTTTAAATGATGTTTTCATATGATTTTTTGTTCTTAATGATCTTTGTTGATCTTGTATTTTAAACATGTTTAGAATCTGATGTTTTTTCTGAAGCATTTTGTGATTGTTTCTGTGAAAGGTGCTCTATAAATAAACTTTACTCACAATATTCAAAAGGTACTGTTATTTTGAACTAAGAACAACATTAAACACTTGGGAAAGGGAGGAAAAAACAAAACACATTAAAGTTTGAAGTCACAGCTTTTAACGACCTTGGTATAAACTGATTGCTGCTGTGTGACTTTAAATGTCATGCTATCCATTAAACTAATATCACAACTTTTGTGATCCCAACTCACACTGAACTGCAAAAATGAAAAGTTCCCACTTCACACCAGTCAATTACTCTACTTAGAATAGAATGACTTTATTAATCCCACAGTGGGGAAATTCACTTGTCACAGCAGCACACACATGAGAATAAAAAGCAAGTAAATGACAAACACGAATGATGACACACAGACAATATAAGAGGATTAGATAAAATACAGATGTGAATTTAGGGCCGTATAGAAATCAGCTGATGTTAGAATATCAATATAAAAACAAAAGTGAAAGAAAAAAAAGGACTTATATTTATAAACCTATCATTTATCACATTGTTCCACCTCTATTTGGCCCTGAAACTGATTACAGATAAATATTTGCATCACTTTGAGAAGAAGAAGGTGAACTAATTATTAATAAGAATGCATCAGTGTTCTTTGCTCCTAAAGACATATAAACCAGGATGACTTAAGTTTCCATTTTTAATTCAATAAGACAGAGGTTGTGGTTTTTGGACCCTTAGAAACAAACTAGTCATCCATTCACTCTGGATGTTAAGTTGACCTCCATGTGAGGAACCAGCTGTTATTTGGACCAAGATGAGTCCTTTAACTCTCATATAAACCATGAAGCTAGACTGTTATTCTCTCAGAAGTCATTCTCTTAGAGGCCTCCAACTGATCACATTTCTCCATCAGTTCATTGGCTCCTTGTAAAATCCAGAAATTAATTAAAAAACGTACTTCTAAATTATACAGCTCTCAAGAAATTCAAGAGTTTTATTTGTCACATACCAGATGCACGAGTACAACTTGTAGTGAAATGTGATCCGACTGATTGTGTAATAACAGATTTAAGAGAAGTAGCAGGTTGAAAATAAAAGAAAAATTTAACATTAAGTAATAGATCAAGACCATAGGGACATTATAAACAGTATGAGCATTATATACACACTATTATTAGCGCACACTATGTGGAATTTGTGACAGGAGGAATTTACAGATGAAGGCTTAAAAGATTTAAGAATGTGCAAAGCATGATAGACCAATATGCAGTTATCAGAATGTAGTGGATAGACTATAAGACCAGCGTGAAATACAGATTATTATGAGTACAAAACAGGTTAAGAATGCTATTTAATGGAATCATGGAAAACAAGCCCCCCTATTCGGCCTACTGAAGTATGGGCATGTCCTGGTTCAGAAGCCTCGTGGCCTGAGGGTAAAAACTCCTCTTAAGTCTCTCTGTTCTGGCCATGATGCTGCAGAACCGTTTTCCTGAGCTCAGCAGGAAGAACAGACTGTTATTAGATTATTATTAGATCAGCCTTCGTCTTATATCAGTTATCTTATTGTTCTATATTGTCGCACTTTGCTCTCAGACTGCAGGTTTACTTGTGGTTCCTAGAATTTCTAAAAGTAAAATGGGAGGCAGAGCTTTCAGTTATCAGGCTCTTCTCTTGAGGAAACAGCTTCTCGTTTCTATCCATGAGGCGGACACCTGGTCTACTTTTGAAATCAGGTATTTCCTTTTTTCCTTAGTTAGTTATCTCCCTCTTTAGTTATGCTGCTATAGGCTTAGACTGCTGGAGGCCAGACTGACCACATTTCTTCACTCTCCTTCTGTTTCTCTTTCCTGTCCTATTAGACCCGTCATCGGAAGGCAGAAGCCCCGCCTCTTCTGAGCACAGCTAGCTGTCTGTCAATTTGACTGATTCTTATTGTATAATCAATCTAATTTTATTACAACTAAATTACATTTACCACAACCAGCTGTCCTGAATCTGGACCTGAAATGATTTGAATTTGTTGTTTTGTGATGACTGGTGTTGTGAACTGGCACCTTATAAACTGAATGTCTTAAGAGAGTGACACCACATCAACCCCACACTATGAATTATTAATTTGCTTATATATAAAGACCTGTGATATAGTATGTATGACCACAAATCATTAACTGGTAAAGCCGATTCGCATTTTTAATAGTTGATTTTAAAAAATGTCTGGATTTGATAAACGTTTCTCTTTTATTTTAAAATCTCTTTATGTCATAGCCCCTTTCCTTTGTCTCAAAAGGCATCGTCTTTTGTCAGGCCACAATTGTAAATACCAGTACAAAATGTGTTCTTAATCTGTTTGTGCCTGGTTAAATAAAGGTTGAAATGCCTCTTGTTTGCTCTGATCACCTCTGCTTACACATCTGGTGGGATGGACGCATTTAGAAAAGAGAAGAAAAAAACCCCTGAAGATTTATATGAGGAACATTAGGTTGACTTATTGGTAAGGGTTTCAGTCAGGTTAAGCTTAAACGCTACAATGAAGTCATATCATTATTGAAAGAGATGTCAAATCAGAAAATACATTTTTAAAATCAACCAGGGTGCCCCAAAAGTACTGATACTGTATGTAACTACCTGAGAAACCTTAAAGTGAATCTTCATATCTTTTAAAGTTGGTTTCTGTTAAAAGATTATGAACTATTAATATCGCTTTATGAGTGTGTTCAGTTTGGAGAGATGAGCTAACAGCTAGTCACAATAGGGCCAGTTATTCAAAGTGTCTTATGTGGCCGTGTTTGAGATGAAATTGTTCAAACAGCTTAGGTAAACAAATACTACTTCATAACTGTTCACTTTTCTATCAATTTTACATTTATTAATCTAGTAGAATTATTATGGAAGTCCAGCCAGATGTGCAGCTAGGGCTGCTGCTAAATTCTGCTACAAATTAGAACTCTTAATCATGTAATATAACTGCTATTGAATCTTAAGAGATTGTAGAGTTGTTTTAAGAGGGTAGAAATGCTTTGTAACTGTCCCCACTCAGACTAGCCTTCAGCTTATAAAACAGTTAGCAAAAAGCTATTAGAAAAAGCTCTTCTAGACGAGTGATTGGCTGACTAATGGAGTCTGTCTGCTTGCCTTCACCCACGTTTGAAATGTGACAGTTCAGTATGAATACATGCATGTTAAATCCCTATTTAATACATATAAAACTATTAATTAGATTTAATTTTTTAAATAAAATCTTTCAAAAATTGATCGAACATAATTTTAGATTAGTCAAACTGATGATTAAGGTTAGTGAACACACCAGGTTTAAACTGCTATCAGGATGCAAAGTTCACTTTTTACATTCTTTACAAATTGCAAAGCTGTCTGAATGAACCGCCCTTCTGAGGAAAAAAAAAGACAAAGAAAACTTGTACAGAATTCTAAATGCTGTCACCTTTAGATTGACTTCCCAAAGCAGAATATGATAAAAAATGCACACCAACCCCCTAAAACAATACCTTTTTTCATCCAAATTCTAAATAAGTTTGTCCTTCATGTTTAAAGGCACAAAGAATAAAAATACTAACTGAAATGCATTTAGGTATGTAAACAATTCTTAGATGCCCTTTAGTTGCATCACAAACAATTGTACCAAGTTTTTTTTTCTAGAAACAAAACCTGCCTATTTTACCCTTCTTTGAAAGAATCTAACAATTTTAACATTAAAGTTATCTGCAAGGATGTAGACTTTAGCTCCCAGCTACTGCCAGATGTGATAAGACAGCTGGGATCTTTCTCACCTCATGAGTGTCTCTGTGTACAATTGTGGTAGTTCTGAAAACTTTACCACAGACAGTATCTGAAGCAGTGAGCAGATTGAAAGACCTGCTTAGTCAGAATGAATTAACAGAAGTGCAGTAGACAAAGTTTAGACATGGCCGAAGTTTAGAAACAGATCTGAGTTGAAAGTGACGCAAGTCAGGAGGAAGACTTGTTTATGGATTTGACAGGTGGTCTGACAACTGGAATGTTAGTAGTTCAAATCCAGCTCCCCTAACCCACACATCAAATTGTTCTTGAGCAAGTTGGCAGTATAAGTGATAATATAGCATAATGTGTTAGTTTGATCAGATGAAAACAAAAGGCAGACTAATTAAACTTTAAAAATAAAGTAATAAAACATCACAAATTGAAGCACCATGTCTGTCTCACACTGCTCACAGCAGGGACAGCATATTATAAAGCTGCATGCTGAGTTGATCCATTCATGACACGAATCTCAGTATCTTGTATCAGGGATACTCCATCGCCAAGTTATTTTTTGTCTATTGCCATATTCCTCAGAGTTAGATAAGTGGGCGAAAACTATTTGTAAGCAGCCCAGCCGTTTTACTGATCCGGCAGTACTCTTTTTGCTTTAGCTTAGCTCAAACACTGTAAGTGAATGGTACCAGATAGCATTGCCAGAAAAAACGTCCTTAAAACTCACAAATAGTGATAATAATTCAACCTAGTGACCTCAGTAAACATATCGACTGCAAGGGAAAATAAAAAAGTAACACGAAGGAATTACATGTACTATTTTTAACTCGGGACTACTTTTATGACAAAGAGCAGCTGTAACCCTCCGCTGAACGGCGCATCTCCGGTGAACAGCACAAGGACATGACGCACGGTTTGCAAACGTGTGTGAATACGTGTTTACGGAAGTAGGTGTCTTTGGGGCCGTGCGTCATGTCCTTGCGCTGTTCACCAAAGCTGCACCGTTCAGCGGAGGGTTACAGCTGCTCTTTGTCATAAAAGTAGTTCCAAGTTTAAAATAGTACATGTAATTCCTTCGTGCTACTTTTTATTTTCCCTTGCAGTCGATATGTTTACTGAGGTCACTAGGCTGAATTCTTATCACTATTTGTGAGTTTTAAGGATGTTTTTTCTGGCAATGCTATCAGGTACCATTCACTTACAGTGTTTGACGCTAAGCTAAAGCAAAAAGAGTACTGCCGGATCAGGAAAACGGCTGGGCTGTTTACAAATAGTTTTTGCCCACTTATCTAACTCTGAGGAATATGGGAATAGGCAAAAAAATAACTTGGCGGTGGAGTATTCCTTTAATAGTTGAGGCCACATATAAAAAACTATTCCGTTTTGTTGGACTGAATCCTCAACTCTGCTATAAAAGGTAAGCTCATTATGCAGATTGTAAATGAAATTCGTTTAAGCCGATTTAAGATTTTTAAATCATAATTCTAAACCCTAAAAGTTGGGTTTTAAGAACTTGTAATTTTTCAAAATCTTATTGCTCACCGATTTTGGCAGGTTAGCCACCACATTGCTGTTTTAACAAAATAGTCATATATTTCTTTGTAATGTTTACTATGTAGGTACTTTCAAAGGACCAACATTTACCATAAAATCTGTTATTTAAAACATTTATTCAGTTATGTTTTAGAAAAAAATGTGCCAAACTGATTGGAATGTCTATTTTTTCTAAATGATAAATCAACATTCACTGGCCACTTTATTAGACCACACCATTTCAATTGCTGGTTAACACAATTATCTAATTAGCCAACCACATAGCAGCAACTCAGTGCATTTAGACATCCAGATGTAGTGAAGACGACTTGCTGAAGTACACACTAAGCATCAACACAGAAAGGAAAGGAGATTTAAGGGACTTTGAACATGGAATANGCCATTTGGGTTTCAGAAAATGCTGGTATACTGGGATTTTTACCTAAACCTTCCTAGTTGAGTTTATAGAAAATGGGTTGAAGATGAGAAAATATCCATTTAGTGGCAGTTGTGTGGATGAAACCATTTTGCTGATGTCAGAGGCGAACGACTACTGTTTGAGATAATCAGCACAAATAACCACTAGCTACAATCAAGTACTTTACAAGGTTCATCATGTCTCTTTTATTGATAATAATTAGGGTTCTTTTTCTTTCAGGTATTTAAAGTCATTAGGTAAGTTTTTATTTACCTTTAACTTGACACGTTTCGACCAACAGGCTGCAGTCTTCATTAGAAGTGTCACCAAAGATTGCGTGATGCGTCTTTATCAGCTGTTCTTCTGATGGGATTCCCTCCTCCAGAGACTATTTAGTCTAGGTGGATGTGACCAACCCGGCAGTCCTGACAGGTCTAGGTTGGTCATGCCCATTGGTGACACTCCTGATGAAGACCGCAGCCTTTTGGTCAAAACATGTCAAGCTAAAGATAAATAAAAGGTACTTAATGACCTTGCATATCTGAATGAAAAAGAATCCTAATACTGGTAATTAGCAAAGGTCTGCAGAACACCATCTCTTAACATACAATACAAACCTTGAATCAGATGGAGTACAGCAGCAGAAGACCAAACCGAATGCTAATCCTGTTAGCTAAGAATAGAAACTGAGGCTATAATTCACACAAGTTCACCAAAACTAGACGATAAAAGATTAAAATCTTGTTAGCTGGTCTGATGAGTCTTGATTTCTGCAGCAATATTCAGATGGTTCGGTCAAAATTTGTTGTAAATAACGTAAAAACATGGATCTATCCTGCAGACTGCTGGTGGTGTAATGTGTGAGGGGTATTTTCCTTGGGACCCCTTAGTACCGAAAGAGCATTGTTTAAACACCACAGCCTACCTCAGTATTGCTGTTGACAACGTCCATCCCTTTATGAGCACATTGGACCCATCTTCTGATGGTTGATTCCAGCAGGATAATGTACCATGTCACAAAACTCAGATCATCTCAAAATGATTTGGCGAATAAGACAGAGGATCAGTTCACTGGACTCCAGTGGCCTCCACAGTCATCAGATCTCTATCCAATCCAGCACCTTTGGGATGTGGTGGAACAGGAGAGTAACTTCATGAATGTGCAGCTGACAGATCTGCAGCAACGGTGTAATGCTATCATGTCAAAATGGACCTGAACGTTTCTTGACCAGAACACCTTGTTGAATCGATGCTACAAATACTTCAGGAAGTTTTAAAGGCAAAAGGGATCCAATTCAGTACTAGCAAGGAATACCTAATAAAGTGGCCAGTGAGTATTTTAGAAACTGTTGTTCTTCCACCCCTTCATCCTAAAGCAAAACTTTTCTTTCAAATGAGCGGGGCAGTTGGAGAGCCAAGCTTCTCTAAGCCCCGCCCATCTCTCTTCTCCTTGCACGTTCACAAGCCATCGGTGGGTCTTCAGGGTCTCAGATGAAGGGAGTAAAAAAAAAAAAAAAAGACTTGTGCTCATTGATGCAACCATCTACGAAGCAACTGCCGTGCATTGCTCGTAGCTTCACCATGACTGTTTGCTAACATTTGTGAGGATGACCGTGGTTTTTAAAGGGCGGGGGTGGGCTCAGGTAGCCAAAGGTGCTCGTGATTGGGTCTGTCCTCTAGAGAAGAGTGGTCTTTTCCCTTCTTGGTGTCAGCAGGGGAAAGATTTAGAAACCACCCGTTTTAGCGTTAGCTCAAAACACATTTCCCAAAAATGAGAATAAGGAAATGAAAACGGTGAAAATATTTTCTCACTTTTGGGTCTCAGTCAGTCTTTGGAACTGATGTGACTGTTAAATGATATTGAGAAAGGGAATTTTGCAGAATATGAGACCTTTAAAAACAAACTGTAAAGGATGCGAGTATAAATTTGAGAAGTAAAAAAAAAATACCCATTTATTTTTCAGCAACCTCACTTTAGAACTGCACTATATAAATACTACTTTTAATGCCAAGATAACTGAGAGAAGGGTAAACATCACTACTGCAGTAAGTTCTAGTTATGCATTCACTCTTTTTGTATTTTAATATTAAAGGGACCAGAATTGACTGTGCATGTGCACCACACATTCATAGGAACATACACAGCAAGTCAAGCAAAGTCACCAATAATTTTCATCTTGCAACTTGAATTCTGTAACCTTAGCAGTCAAATAGAACTGTGACAAAATAATTTTCTCTAGGAAGGAAAAATTTTAAATCCTTCCAAAAAAAAATTATAAGGGGAGATATGTGAAATTAAAAAGTCAAAACAGGTCTGCTCTTACCCTGGCGTTTCAGTTCTTCAGAAGATACAACGGCTTTCATTTCCCACAGGGTAGATCCTCAGTGCAAACACCATGCGGCAGACAGCCAAGGCTTTCATCAGGACTGATTCTTGATGGGCATTAATGGTTTTCAGTCACTATAGTTCATGGTTTATTAAGATTACTTCAAAACATGCAAAAGACTGCAAAATACTTGAAAACTATTATCCTCACTTTATTGCCTTTCAAAGATCTTGTGGGATTCCCCAAGAATCTGAAATATCTCTTCCTTACACTCACCTTCATGAGGCCTCATGTGAGTCTGATGTTGTCCGTGGATATAGAAAAAACTGCTTTATGTAGCGGAAGAATCCACCTTCTTGAAAGGTCATCTTATTTAAAAATGATCCACAGAGGAACAGTGCTAAGGCTTTTCATTGTCAAGTTATTGACTCCTGAGTTATACAAGTCATGCATTCAGAATGCCCTTCAGGCCTCTGACTAATTATGTATTCAATGTATAACAATAACATTCAAATAAGTATTGATGGCACAATTAAGGGTAAATGAAATGTCTAAGTTCACATAATCACATCTCTACCTTACATGCATAATACTATTTCTATTAAAAAAACAGACTGAAAGATTCAGTTTCAGTGAAAATATACAACTGCATGTCTAACCTAGATTAAAGCTCCTATGTGGAGCACTTTTCTACATATCAAAGTTTCCTAAATGTTTTAATATTTTAGGTCTAAACTATGATCTATGGGTAGAGTTTCACAACATCTGTTATTCTTCTGAAGATCCTCCTTCCTCATACAGTGGTTAGGGTTTGGGTTGAAATCTAACTTTTTCAGCCAATAACATTCTAATTTCCTTATTGTGGGCTGTCAGCTTTGTGCAAACCTGTAGAGGTGGGGGCCGCGCGCTCCCAGGACGCTCCGTGTTTTCCTGTTTACAGTATCAGCGGGTCATGGAGAAGTCTGAGCTAATTTCTAGTAAGTTATCCATTCCACAGCTACTGAGGGCTTTATTTTTATTTTTAATGGATGGATGGATGATTTTTTTCACTTTTCTCCTCACGGAATGGCAAGGCTTGCCAAAGATTCATGTTTATTTTTGGTCGAGCATTCATTCTGGACCGAGTACGTTTCCTCATTTCCGGGTTCTGCAGCTTCAGTCCAGCAGCTCGCCGTTTAAGACCGACGTTTCATAAGTAGTCAGGTCTCAGAGCCTCAGACAGAGAACATGATTTGTGAGCTGTGAATGACTGAACCCTGCAAAGTAATAGTTTGAGCAGAAGCTGCACAGTTTCTGCCCGGCTTACAGACCAGAGTGACGTGCCATGTGCACGCGCGTGTTGAGGTGGGGCTATAGAAAACCCCGGGGGTGGGGGGGTGAGTGGATGTTTTGGGAGGGGCCGTGGTACATTGGTTTAAAAAATGCTCTCTTGCTGAAAAACTCCACATTGCTGTTAGATTTAAATTCTAAATGTAGTCAGATTTTCCCGTTTAGCTTATAAATTCTGCTGTATTTTAGAAAAAACATGGGGAATTTTACATTTCTAATGATTAAAGTTATATTTTAAAATAGAGGACAATAATCAGACCTGTTTGGGGAAAGAAAAGGTGTTTGGGTCCAATAGGTCATAGGTGAAGAGGTGTGGCCTGAGGTCTTGTCAGTCCAGCCTGAAGATGCACAACCTAATTGAAACCTGAGGAATTGTAAGGCGTAGCCAACATGGTATGCAGTGGAAATCACCATATAATGCAAAAGTGATTGAGTGAAAAGGAATTTTGAAAAAGTGTTTGAACGAACCACTCTAAGTTTTTATTCATTTTCATTCATTGGAGTTGTTTTATATGGAGGACGGATACTGCAAAAACTGACAATAAATACATAAATAAATATATAAGGAAATTAATTAATTAATTAATTAATTAATGTGGAAATATATTTGGAAAAAATAAATGTGAAAATTATTTTGGAAATAAAAAAATCAATAAGCAATAAATGTATTCATTTATTTATTGTCAGTTTTGGCAGGATCTGTCCTCCAAAGTTTCATAAAGCAGAAACAAACATTAGAACTGACCTGTTCTGACAAGTGTTGAGCTTGAATCTATCCCTAATTCTCCAAACCTGAGATCATTTAGAAGGCTGCCTACTGAACGCAGGAGATACTGTCTGCTGACAGCTCCGCAGAATCCCACTTCAAAAATTGATTGATTCTTGCACTAGAAAGCCACCTAAAATATTTTTCTTGTTTCCATTTCTTGTTTAAGTGTCTGAAATTTTTCATCTAAGAAAATACAATTTTTTCAAATGCTTCTGCTGATAGTTCTTTTTTCCCCCAAGTCTACTTGTCTTGCCAGCGAATATACATGTAAAGAACTGATTAAAGTCATACTCAGTAGCCAGGTAAACAAACGAGGTCTCGCTAGCTATTTTACAGAAACACGTCTCGGTGAACTCACCCCTCCCGTCGGGTAAAATCCATACGCCAGCCTCCCGCCGACATAGGACCACAGTTTGCAAAGGTGACAAAGCAGAGTATAACTCCAGCCGCAGAAATGTTCCCCCAGCTTTTCCTCTTTTCACCTCCAAACGTTTTTAGTTTTCTGCTAGCTGAAAAGGTGTTTTTTTTGGGGGGGGGGGGACTCTGGTATTTTTATCTTAAAATGGAATCACCCGACGGCTCTCTGTCCTACTTCTACTTTCACTTTCAGGATGTTCTGCCCCAAAATGTGTCTGGGCGGATTAATGCCAATGCAAGCAGTGAGGAAATGCGGCAGACAGACAGCTGGATTGTCCAATCCTATCATTAGGTCCAAACTATAGGATTGGCTGAAGTTTTTAGAGAACTGTGGGACAACCACTTTATTGATTTCTTTTGGGTTTTTTTTAATCTCCACAATATGTTTATGGCTATACTATGTTGGAAGGTTGTTAAGAGGCTTTAAAAAAAAACCGTTAAAAGCTACATTGTTTACCTGGCTACGTGTATGGCTTTAACAAAATGTCTATACCTATAGAGTAGAAATCCTGATTTAAGTCTCAGTTTTATGTATTTGAATTAACATGAATTATATAGGAATGTTTAAATTCTGCAATTTCCTCATTTATATCAATATTTTGTAAATTAACCCTAAACCCACAATAGTCTGTACATGAGGAAAAAAAACATTTGATGGGTTGTTTTATTGTCACACTGTTTACATGAAAGGAGCAAGACTAAAAACTTATATTTGAGCCAATCAGGGTTGGCACTTTGACTTCCCGTGGCTTCAACTTCAGCATCATGGGCCATCCCATCTATCCAATTATTTATATACGTCTCAATGTAAAATACATTTTAAATATGCTTTAGCTTTTAGACTTTTCAAAAGATGGATTGAACAAAAAGTTAAATCATCCTTTAACTGCATTATGTTATTGTCTAATCCAGAATATCCAATTGCATTCGATAAGACAACACAGAAAATTAAGTGTACTTTCAAAATGTGTGCATGACATAATAGAACACACAAATGGTAACAAGTTCAGTCCAGTAAATTCAAGAGGCTGAAAAAACTGCACAATGTACAGTAACTCCTTTTGGGATAGCAATTCATCTTGAATATGGTCTAAGACTGTTAAATTCAGGTTTCACTGTCATAATGGCACAATCAGTGGCAGCTAGTGAAATTATTTTTGGGTGGGGCACATTTTTGCTAGTCAGTTTTCAGATGCGCAAAAACCCACATATCACCACTAGCACAGAGAATGAAGCAATATTTTCATCTGACTGAAAATGTTGCTGGTAAAAATCCCTACCAACAATTCACTAAAAATATGGAGCAGTTAGGTCACACACAGTTTTGGCTTAATGGGCTCTGTGCACACAGCTATGTGACGTAACTTCCGGTAGAAGGTCAGGATGGATGTAAACTTCCGGTAGCCGCTGGAAGCACATACTGTGTTTGCTAGTTTTCTTTCGGGAGCTTGTAAAACTTTTTTTTGCAAATCTTTCTTCTTTTTTTGTGCGCGGCCTTCTATGTCGAGCTTTTATGTGTTCATGTCCTAAACATGACATGTACAGTGACAAAATTTGCATTTCAACAACAAACTGACAGCAGGTCTATAACCACCACTGCTGTGTGCCATTCTGTACAGCATCAACAAGATCAACTTCCCATCTCCCATCTTTAGCACGGAGACCGGAAGTCTCGTACCATCCTCACGCCAAACACGGAACTGAAGCGTGCACAGAGGCAATTCTACACATCAAACAGTAAAGAAATCGTAAGGTCTTCATAAGGAGACCTTAGAATATTATCAATATAATCAGAAACTAATTAAAAAAAAATTAAACCATACACAATGTGGTAACAACAGAAGTAAGAGTTTCAGGGAACAACCAACCTGACCTAAACAAGGTCAAAAACATAACTTAATATTCACAATGAAGTTTGTACAGCTTTCTACTGAAAGCACAAACTGCTGATAAAAACACTGGTTCTCAGCAGCACCAGGCTTCAGATCCTGAACACGAAAATGCATTTATTTTAAATCCTGAATGTCCACAGCTACACAGTTTAGACTCAGCAGCAAGAGTTGATGAACACAAGCTAAATTGATATATTACATCAAATCAAATATCTAGCCTCATGACTGAAATAAACTCTGACACTAATGTTCAGTGCATGCAGGCATGGACAGCCTGAACCAGCCTGGTCTGAACCAGGACCCGGTCTGAACAGACTCAGTACCGGACCAGATTCAACCTGAACCGGTCTAAAATGACCTGGTACTGGACCTGATTCAAACCGGTCCAAAATTACCCGTTACCGGACTTCATACCTTATCTGAACCAGGACCCAGTCTGAACTCTTAACAAACAACCCAAAAAGACTCACCGACTGTCGAGTTGATTAAATCGGGACACATGGAATCAATCGACTGGGTTGTCACAAAGCTGTCAAGGATTCTTCCATTCTCCATGATAAGAACTCCCTCCTCCATGCGAGCTACCTGAAGCGTCCAGGTCAAGTCCTGATCTGGGCCGACTCTACGGTCTTCTGCGCATGATGCGGTTGCTAAATTCTGCGACCCGATGCTCTCCTTTACTTTGCAGTGAAGGGGGCTCCAGTGCACATGCACCAGTTATAGTGTAGGTCTATGGTAAAGGTTTGTGCGCATGAGACATGTGCAGAAGATCCCCAAAGAAACAGGAAGTAACCCACACAACCTTTCGGTCTGGTAAAAAAAGTGAGAGAACATTTTAAAACTACACCTTAATACAGATTATACACAGCACTTATAGTATGTATAACAGATAGATTGTTTAATTTAATTTTTATGGTTCTTTTAAAACTATTTTGTGATTCCAATCGTCGTCTTCCTCCTCCTCCTCCTGTGAGACTGGTGGGGCTGCCACTGGGCACAATGTACACTCATTTGATGTTCATCAACAACCAGACAATTATAAAAAGTGTTAATCAAAGGAGCAAATGTAATGAAAATGCAACTTTTCTGGACTACTAATCTTTGCTCACTTCAGAGAAAGGATAGCTTCTGATACATACATGAGCCAGGACTTTATTATGCAATACCAGAAAGAGAAGTGCAATGTCTCAAATCAAATCCCAATGTATGCAGAGCCAGTCAGTATTGCGAGACAACACTAGAGGCACACTTTTAGATGTTACATTGTTTAGCACATGGTAATGTTAAAGGAGGAAATGCACTGAAGAGAAAAATGTTTGCAATCATATGTACCTTTATAAGTAGGCTTTAAGCACCCTGTATTAACGTGCGTCCTGTCTGATCTATGGTAGTTTGCCTGGTTAGCTCTAAATTCAGGTATAAATAAAACTGAAATACTTAGAATCCCTCAGTCCACAGTTTTAGGTGGTCTAGGTCATATGTGGCTACATTTCTTCAGCTGTATGAATGAGTCCTGAACCACCTACTCACCTGACGTGCCTCCAAACAAGTCACAAGGATTTTGATAAGAATTTTTCTGTCCTCCGGTGCCCAGAAATAAACATACATAAGAGTCCACACACACACACACACATGATGTGTCAATTACAGAAATAGCTGCCTCACATTTGTGTCAATTGTGAAAACAAACTTTAAAAGGTGCGAGTGCAGTACCAAAGCTTTGGGTCCATCCTGCTGTTCCTGGGAAAGGCCTCTTAATTCTTCTGCAGAAAGTTTTGACCCAAGCCTTAAATATTTATGACCCAAAAAAAGTGTCATTTAAACCTAAAATAGTAAAACGTGATCTGGAGTAAGGCACAGATGTCTTGTAGCATGTTACTGGCACAAACACACATCACATGGATGCGTTTTTGTAAGAAGTGTCAAGCAGATACTGGTCCAGAGAAGGAAAATGGAACAAGCTTAAATACTTCTAGTTACTTTGAAGTAAACTGATAGTTCTGATCATTTGAAGTGGCATTTTTTGGGAAAGAAGGTTGTGAACAATTAATATAGTATCTATTGTAGAGAACACTTTAAATGGCCTCAAAGTTTAAAAGCATGTCTTGCTTCCAAAGGACCATAGATAATTAATTTGTGGATATGTTAAAACTTGTGTTGCATGGAAATTATGAAAATAACTTTGTTTAAATAGCTTAAAACCATGCAGATTGATATTTATAACTTGTTTTAACATTAAGGGATACATAACTAGGTTGAGTAGTTTTGTTGTTAAAGACTGCCTTTGTTGAGATGTGACTTTATAGTTTATTTTCCGCAGTTCATCTAATTAGAAACATTAAACCAGAGTTCGTTTTGAATGTGCACCCTATCAAAAACCTCTATGAACAAAGTCAAAAATCTCACGTCCTGCCCAGCATTCATTAATGAGTGGCGGGCCAGGGTAAGGTTTCTGTCTGCTTACCTTGTCTCCTACTCCAACACTCCTCGTCCCAAATAGACCTTTACGTCCCACCAGCAGCCAACAACAATACACTAGACCACATAGTGTGAAGAACGTTTTTCTTCAAGTGAGATGCTGTGATTAGCAAGCCATTTAGGTAATGAATGATACCAACGGACATTTTTATTTAGACTACTTTCTGGACTATTTAATCAGGTTGTCTAGGCCATAAAATTCTGTGAAGATTTTCTTTTTAAAACAATTTGATTCTTCAGACATATATAGATATAACAATGTTTTACTTTTATAGACACTATTTAGCATTTTTATTTTAATTACTGAAAGCTCACAGTTTGTATATTAGTTTGTACCCAAGTTTTATTAATTAATGCTAATTTGGCCAAGCACACACTGAAAACTTATATTTAATACATTCAAACACAAAAAATAACAGCAATGCTTTCCCCCACACATACCACAGTGATTAAAGTTCTTTAATCCCAATTTTATTTGAATGTTAGATGAAACAGTACAAGGTTGAGCGAAGATGCAAAAACTTTGCAAAGAAAGAAAATAAATTAAAAAATAAGCACTGCTGAATACAAGCAATACAAGCAGAGGAGCCTATCTGAATTGTGGTAATGGGTATTAAAAGAAAATTTAATATGATTGCTCAGTTGGTGAGTCTGGAAATGCTGTAATGATGCAAAGAATGGTTCAACTCAGCACTGCAAAATACCATCATAAAAAAATATTACTATTCATTGCTATTTATGCCTTGACTGAGGGCTTCTTCATTTTTGGGGGAGAGGGGCTCTTGGGCAGCAAGTTGAGATATAAGATAACTGTCTTAAGTTATTTCCCCTTTGAAAACACACATTAAAGCTACAGTATTTGAGGGAGAGACTTTTTTGAATACAACGTACCATGGCCCCTCCCAAAACATCCCTTCTCCCTCCACCTGCTCCCTCTAACCTAGGGTGACCATATTTTGATTTTCGAAAAAGAGGACACTCGGCTCAGTCATGAAACACTTTGATAATGTTTAATTAAAGAAGACTTAAACCTATTTAAAGTATGTAGTCTCTGTGTGGTTTTGAAGAATAGCTAGGTAACAACCTTCAAAAAGGGTTTCAAAAATCAACAAATACAAAATTTAAATTTATCAGCACTGCAGGAGAGGGATTGGAACATACGACCTTTGGACTGAAATACTAGCATCTTAACTCGACAGTGTCAAAGTCATATTTTATAAGAAACCACAGTGAAATGCTGTTTGTTCCGTCTGTGAGAGGGACGTCACACGCAACACGGACTGCTTTATTTGCACCAGTTACTTTAAATACATGCCTATTTCCAGTGTAAAGCGATAAAACCCGGACATTTTCATTCATCTCTGAAACTCCCCTCCCCCGGACGCTCCGGACAGAGCGTGAGAAGTGGACAAGTTCGGAGAAAAGAGGATGTTTGGTCACCCCATCTAATCCCACTTCTACAATTGTGCACGCGCATTACTCTAATCTCTAATGCATTTTTTTGGAAAGATTATTTGCCAAACTTTTCTTTGTTATTCTTTCTGAAGTTGATGTAGCCCTGATGGATTTTCTATTTTTCCGCCAGACCGGAGATTAACGACTGGGTGACCCGTTCACTTGAGATAAAAATATGGATTTTAATGCTGGCTCTGACAGATAAATCTTTAAATGTTTACAATTACTTAATAAATAAAGTTGGTAATTAGCAGATATTAGACAACAAGACTTACAATACACAGCTCTCATTTGCGTATAGCTGAGCCTCTGATGGATCCGATCTGGTCTCCTGCCTGCTACCGGGTCGAAGCTGCTGCTAACAGCGGTCCCGGTGGGAAGGTGAATGAACCGAAGGCACAGCGTCTGTTTAGAGTCGCACCTGATGTTTGCTTCAGTATCCCATGTTGAAATCCATCAAATTGCTGGGATTTTAATCCTCCAGTATGAAGTAGGGGTTGCATGAACCAGTCGACTAGTCGACTTTTCTGCTTTGTAGTGACTTTTTATGCTGTATGTTGACTAGTCGTTGATCACGTGAACTTTTATTTTGAAGGGGCTGACCCGTTGATCAGCTCCAGGTAGATCAGTCCCTCGTCTCTCTGGCGGTGTGCTAATAAAATGGATATTTACTCAAAGAATACTTCTTGACAGCTTGTGATGACCCTGCCTATTGATTGTCCTTATTTAATCAACTTAGTGGTGAGTCTTTGCTTTGTTTGTCTCTTTTGTATTACTAAAAATGCGACAGTACATTCAGCCCATTCAAACCTCCGATGTGCTAACAGTAGGGATGTAACGATGCTTTGAGAATCGATTTAAAACCGGTGAAAACTAGTTTAAATATGAATCGGTGTAGAAAAAAGAAAAATCGATTCACAACGGCCTGACGTACTACATACATGGAAAAGCCCTGAAAAGGGGAATAAATGATAAAAGAACCACAGACACGTTACTTTCTCTGCTCAGACGTGTATTAAACGACTTAATTCAACTTAAATACATACAGTGATCATAAAGAAACATAAAATACAAGTCAGATTGTCTTTTCAACTAGTTAGCGTCATTGGCTATCAGCTAGCAGCTAACTGTGCTTAAACCTCGTTCAACAACAAGAATAAAGCAGAATCAAAACCGGATCAACAACTGAATGCATTCATGAACGTTCTGTTAAAGTTACATGACACTACAGGTGTTCTTATGGATAACTCATACCTGAAAAGGAGAGTATAAAAATATATAATATAAATAACCACGGAGTTTCTTCCTCTGCTGCTCAGACTGCTTTCTAGCTCTCTAGCACTACACGTCCCCTTCTGGTCACGTCATTACTACAGCTACTAAATCAAAATCGACATTAACATCTGTTTAACTAAACTACATCTAGTATTTGGCTAAAAACTATTGATAAACATTGTTAATGTAAACAGTAATGAACACATTTCCCTTAATATCTATTAAACTATACATACTGACAAATACATTTTAAGCTTAAACAATAATGAGAAGATTTCAACCATCACACACAGTGGTGACAAAGTTCTGCTAATCATTCAGAACAGAGACAAGCAGGGTTACAGTAAGCAACTTCAAGATAGATGATGCTCCAATCAATTAGAAGTCAGTGTGACAGCATTTTGGCTTTCCCATATTTCCAGTAAGACAATAGAAAATTACAATTTGAAACAAGGACTAAAGGGCAATTGTAAACTAAAAAAAATTATTTGGCCATAAAATAAATTAATTTTGTTATGTCATAAAAAATCATCATAAAAAAATCAAAAATCGTGAGCTTAAAATTGGGAATCGAATCAAATCGTGGCTTGAGTGAATCGTTACATCCCTAGCTAACAGCTAAGCTAACAAGCTTTGAGTGATTTTATTCATTAAATAGCAAATGTCTTTGTTATAATTATGGCCAAACAATAGACCGCAAACCGACTAAAACTAAACTAAAACTGTTTTGCATATAAACATGACTAAAATGTGACTAAAACTAATCAGCGTCAACTAAAACCAAAGTGCTGCCTAAAACAACACTGCTCTCTATATATTTAGGAGTGTTTTCTGAGCTGTTTGTTGTCAGCATTAGAAATACGTTTTTGCAATAAAGCCTGTCAAGTTTTATAAAGCCATCCAGTCTACTGCGTCTGTATGACGTCATCAGCGATTAGTCAAAGTTGACTTGAATTTCATTATAGTTGGTAGTCGACTTTAAAAAATAGTAAGTCGTGCAACCCCTTGTATGAAGTGGCGACTGACCGTGTTTTTCGATGCCAAAGCTCCAACCCAAAAGTTCCAGACCCAGGTAAGGAAGATTGTTCTGTTATAACCCGTGGACTCTATGTCCTGGTGATTAACCTCCACAAACACAATAATTTAGCATCTTTAAGAAAAATGAACACACACTGACTCGATTACACAGCTGCTCTGCCCGAAAACTACCTAATCGTCACAGTGAGCCGAGAGCGAGGCAGCACCTCAGTGTTGCCATATTGGAAATGTTAAAGTAGTTTTAGCTTTAAAGAATCTAACAATGATGAAGACACGCATCTCTTATGCAGATTCCACACAACAAAGGGTTCAGCTTTGCTGAAAAGGGGCACTTTTGAATATAAAATTTTTTTTTAAAATGTATTGAAAAAAAATAACCTCAATAAATGTTTCAAATAGTATTTTTGGACAGCACTTTATCTGAATTTAAAAAAACGCACTTTGCTCTTTAATAATGTCTTTGTGTGTGTGTCAATGAACATCTGGGGGTGGTGTATAGCTCAGTTGGTAGAGTGGCTGGTCTGGTAACTGGAGGGTTGCCGGTTCGATCCCCAGCTCCATCTGGGTTACATTGTCGTTGTGTCCTTGGGCACAGTCATCTACTTACAAATCCCTCTCCTGTCCAGTACAGTTTGGTGTTCCTCAGGGTTCTGTCCTTGGACCTCTGCTGTTCCTGCTCTACCTTCTCCCTCTTGGTCAAATACTATCTTCCTTCAAAGACATATCTTATCAGTGCTACGCAGACAATATCCAGTTGTACATATTTTTTCCTCCGAACAACCTCTCCAAGGTCCATAACCTCCTGAAATGCCTGGATTCAATTAAGAGCTGGATGTCAGGCAGCTTCTTACAACTAAATGAGAGTAAACCTGAAATAATCATCTTTGCACCAGAAAACATTTCTTTAAAGGTGAAGGAGATCCTTGGACCTCTGAGTCCATTAGTTAAATCTACTGTCAGAAACCTTGGAGTAACCATTGACTCCGGTTTCACTCTGGATAACCACATCAGATATCTGGTTAAATTATGTTATTACCACCTCAGAAACATTGCTAAACTTGGTTCCATTGACCCCCGTCCTGAAATGAAAGTCTTAATCCATGCATTTGTCGCATTCCGCTTGGACTACTATAACGCCCTTTACACCTGCCTTTCCAAAACCTCCATAAACCGGCTACAGACTGTACAGAATGCTGCTGCCAGGCTTCTGACTAAATCATCCAGATTCTCTCATGTCTCTCCTCTGTTGATACAGCTGCATTGGCTTCCGGTTGAGTCTAGAATTCACTTCAAGATCCTTGTTCTGACCTGGAGAGCCCTGCATGGACAGACTCCTGCCATCACTGCATTTCTAAAACCTTACACTCCCTCCAGGTCCTCTGACCAAGGTCTGCTCTCAGTTCCCAAAACCAGACTGAAAACCAAAGGAGACAGAGCCTTTTCGTCTGTAGCTCCAAGACTCTGGAACTCTCTTCCACTCTCACTGAGGTCTGTGGACTCATTTAAGAAGTTAAAAACTCATCTGTTTAAATCTGTCTTTGTTTAAGTTTGTTTTCATTTGTGTCAAGTTTATTCAACCCTTACTCATTTATTCAAATCTGTTTATTTTTTAACAATGTTTTCTCTTGTTAAGCGCTTTGTGATTTGTATCTCGAGAGGCGCTTTATAAATAAAGTTTTACTTACTTACTTACTAAGACACTTCACCCACCTTGCCTGTGTGATTGTGTGTGAATGTTGGTGGTGGTCAGAACGTGCCGATGGCACAGAATGGCAGCCTCGCTTCTGTCAGACTGCCCCAGGGCAGCTGTGACTGACGTCTGTCGTAGTTTACCACCACCGGTGTAAATGTGTGCGTGAATGAATAATGGAGCTTCTGTCAAAGTGCTTTGGGTGTCCTGAAATGCCCTATATAAATCCAGTCCATTATTATTATTAGGGATGTCCCGATCCGATCACGTGATCGGAAATCAGCCCCGATCACGTGATTTTGGACTAGATCGGAATCGGACGTCACTTCCTGATTTTGACTCGGATTTCCTCTACATGAGCACTGCCCCGCCAAAATAAAAGCCGCTATGCCATCAGAAGGAAGTTTGGGTTTTTAAATATATGTTAAACAATCTAAAGCACATGGGATTTATATACAGTATAGTCTATATTTGTGCACTTACTGTATATTAACCATAATCAGAGTTTGAATCAGTTTCCGTCGGTCCAGGAGGAGGGAGGGGCCAGGACCGGGAGACACGCAAGCTTATGGAGCAGCGACCGGGTTCGCTGTTCACTCCACTCGTCCTCCCCCTGAACGGAAAGCAAGCACAGACGGGTGTGCTCGGTCTGGAGGAGGAGGCGAGGCCGGCGTGGAGCGAGTCATACCCACGGTAACTCGTTCCCCCTACGCCGCGTCTCCCTCCAGGCTCAGAGGAGATTCTGCTGAGTGCTGCAGGTACACCAAGTCACAACACCCGCCCTCCGTCGGGAAATAAATTGAGCGATGTTAAGATTTTAAAAAAGTGCTTTCTGAGGATGAGTTTCCTGATTAAATGTCGCTCCAAAACGCGCACACACTGACGGATTTCTCCAAATAGTCTAAGTAAGAAGTTGTTCAGAACTGCTGCAGTCAGAGGATAAAGCAGCAGGAGGAGTGAAGGAGAAACTGATGACTTAAGAAATGATCCGGGTCATTGTCACTAAACAAGTTTGTTCTTTCTGGGCAAAAAATGGACCAGAGTGTTAAAATAATGTTGACATTTCTGCACCTGAACAGCTGTAGAAAAAAAAGATTTTCCTCAAAAAGTTACTTTAACCACAAACTAATTTTGTGCACAGAGAATTATGTATTTTATTATTATCATTATTATATTTAAACATATATGGATATGATAGATTATACAGATGGATGGATTATGTCTGCAGCATGACATCATTTTGTGGCTTGTTTGTTTTTATTAGTTAAACATCGACAAAGTAGAACGCAGAAGCAGCTTGAAGCAGAAAGTGTGAGTATGTCTGTGTCTGGAGGCATTATTAAGTTGATCACAACAACATATTAAAAAGATCGGATCGGGACTCGGGATCGGCAGATCTTCAAAATCTAATGACTCAGACTCGGTCTCGAGGGCAAAAAAACCTGATCGGGACATCCCTAATTATTATTATTATCTGTCAGAAGGACCAACTTTCTAACTTGTCCTCCACAATCTTCACTTCTAAATACAAAAAAAGCTAATATTAAATAGTCAAGGCCTAACTTTAAATTATTGTCTTTATATAGGTTATATTCCTTGTTAAAATTGACTACATTCAAAAATAAAAATAATTTATCCTTTTTCATCCCTGTAGGGAAATAGCTTCTCTGCTTTTGACCCATCCTCATTTTTGAGGAGCAGTAGTTCTCTCCTAAGCCACGGTTGACCTGTGATTTTACCCGCACACTGTCCTTATTTTGAGGCCTATGGAGTTTTCTAGTCATTTGGGGTCAGTTTGACCCCTAAGACAGCGTAAGGGTAAAAAAATCAATACGTTTTAAACATTTGTATATAACCCAATAAAACAAAAATGTACGTATTTTGTATGTAGGACACCAATACACTAATCTGATTTTTGTTTTGGTGACATAAGAACAATCTCAAACAAGACAATTTATTAAGGAAAATATATTATTCCAACATACACTGTAGTCTTTATTTTATTTAATTGACCGTCTATTGCACATCTGTAAAGCAGTCTTTGTTATTTTAGGACCTTTCGTGTGATCATGTAAAGGCTGAGCAACAGAAGATTCAGTCAGTAATTTAAGCCGATTTATTTTTTGATGACTTAACATTCGAAACAAAAAGTCATTCAGATAGGCTCCACCACTTGTTTGCAATAATTAAATTTTGTTACTGCCTTGATAACAATTTATCATCAAGGCTAATAAACCAAAAAAAAAATTATAAAAAAGAATTTAAGGACTGCATAAGCATTACCTGAACATGAGCAGCGACAGCCCCATCTGGTATGATTTCCAATGGTCCATTTACAGATGCATGGTTGCTGAGGATCTTGGCATTACTCCACTCTAGAACAATGACAATGCAATGGCAAAGTAAGAAAACTGCCTTTATAGCCCAGAAGTGGACTGAGAAACAACAAAGCAAAAGAAACAGATAACAGATATGTGTTTACCTGGATTTAGCGTCTCTGGATCCAGCGTACCCCCTTCCTGATAGCTCTCCAACTCCTCAATTTTAACTTTGCCCCATGGAATGTAAGTAACTCCTTGCTCCACATCCCAAAACTTTTTGTGTGCTTGTTTTATACCTTTGTTTAATGCCCAAGCAATCTAGAAAAAAAAGAGGTAAATAAATAATATAATTTAGCAAAAAAAAAAAAAAAGTTTTTAGAAAACTCACAATAAACAGAAAAAACAAGCAATTAATAAATACCTTAATGGGCTTCTGATTGACTTTGTAGGACCCTCTACCGAGTTTCCTCAAGGCTGTATAGGCATCTTGTCTGTGAACCATAACAATATAGGCGCACCCCCTTGGAGGAATCATCTAGACCACAAAGTTAGAAGGGAAAACAAATGTTAACTTCTGATTAGAGAGACTTCAGCAAAAAGTAGGTTTGACATTAAATGGAAAAAAAAAACGTACATTGATGGACTCAATCTGGCCAAACTCTTCCAAAAGGGACATCACATCTGACTGCTGAGTTTTCTTGTCTAGTTGTCCAACCCAAAGCGTAGTACTGCAAACTAAAAGCAAATATTACAAAATTAAAAGAGAATTCTACACAAATAACATGCTAAAGTTACTTTTTCTGGGTCGTTTTATTTTTTGATTTAAAAAAAAAAAAAAGTCTACATATACCATTTTCTAAAATACAGCCAACGTTTTTATGTGGAATAAAATTTGTATCATTGGAACTTGTATGCAATGCTAAATGTTGCAGTGGAATACCACACAACTTGTAAAATGTTTAATCCTAAAAAAAATTGGGGGGCAAATGTATAAAACAAGGTGAATTTTATACTTTATTTTGGTTTTGACAACAGCTAGAAATGATCTGAAACCAAACTTTACGTTAAGATGGTAGCCATTGAATATTTTAAAGTGCCTGTGACTCCATATTTAAATCAATTTATATTAAACAGGTGTAATCTTTGATGCCTCTAGATTAGCGTTGTACCATTATAACTCAAAATGCGCTGTAATTATTTCCTAACGAACAACTCAGAGATCAGAAGAAAGCGCCGCCTTCCGGTTCTGCTGGGTTTCTCCTTATTTGGCAGCCTGACACTTCTGCTGCAGCAGGGGGCAGTGCCGTCGCGTGAAAGAGAAACGAAACTGAAACTAAACACTACACGGTCTATGGGCAATGGCGGCGGCACTGCCTCGCTCCAGGTGTCGTGAACGTGCATGTGGGAGGAGAATTTACCATATAAGCAAGTCCGGCTCACTATGACCTCATAGCAGGCTGGAGTGAAAAAAACTGTTTGAAACCTGGGTCTGAAATCTTGAAGAGCTTCTCACTAGCTGTACTAGGAGACAGATGGATGCTGTTTTTTGCTCTTTCTGGCAGGTTTAAGGTGAGAACTCAACGTTGCAACATGATAGATAAGTCAGAAAACATGGAAACCGATGTCATGGGCACTTTAACAATAAAAATTATTTGACTGATCCATTAATTTAGAACTCAGATATTCATGTGCTATGTCAGTGCTTCCCAACATTTTTTGTTGGAGGAGATCTACACCTATAATGAAAGCTGCACTCTCCCGTTACACAGTCAGAAATGTGCACTCACATATACAGGCAAATAATGGAAAACGACAACAACAAAAACCTTATTCGTTTAAACTATTATTTAGTTTATTCAAATTTATTATTTGTTTATTTATGATTTGATTGTCATAGTACATACCACTGAGTGTCTGGCTCTTCATGCTGGGAAGACCTTTCTGCCGTCGCTCTCTGTCTTTCTCTCTATCGCTTCGATCCTGAGAACGAGAACGAGACCTCCAGTGCTGCTCCCTGGAGCGAGAGCGTCGATGCCGTGACCATCTCGAGCGAGATGAAGATCTTGATCTTCTTCTTTTTCTAGGGGATCTGAAATACACATTAAAATAGTAGAACATCAAAAAAAATTTAACAGATCAGGTAAATGTTACCTTTTTATTCACATCAGGTAACAGTGGATATTCGGCCAAAAACTTGAATGCATTTAACACACCAAATAACAATTTTTGTACAATATTCAGAACTAGTACTGATTTGTCAATATCAAATTTAAGCACTTTTTCAATCACTTTCAAGATTTTTCCAGCAACTTAAACAAATAAACACTTGCAAAAAAGTCTTAAAATATTGCAATATGTAGCATTAATATTTGAAGGAACTTTATGGTTTTTACAAGTGTTCTACAGGTGTCGTATATAAAGATTTACGTATGTATGTATAGATAGAGATAACAGTTAAATTTCAAATACTTCCAAGAACTTTATTTAAAATCCAAGCACTTTCAAACCATTAAAGTGCCCATGGCTCGATATTTAAATCAATTTATATTAAACAGATGTAATCTTTGATGCCTCTACATTAGCGTTGCACCATTATAACTCAAAATACGCTGTAATTATTTCCTAACGAGCAACTCAGAGATCAGAAGAATGCGCCGCCTTCGTGTTCTGCTGGGTTTCTCCTTATTTGGCAGCCTGACACTTCGGCTACAGTAGGGGGCAGTGCCCTCGCGCGAAAGTGAAACTAAACACTACATGGTCTATGGCGGCAGCAGCACTGGCGTTCTCCTCGCTCCAGGTGTCGTGAACGTGCATGTGGGCGGAGAATTTACCATATAAGCAAGTCCGGATCACTATGACCTCATAGCGGGCTGGAGTGAAAAAAAACGGTTTGAAACCTGGGTCTGAAATCTTGAAGAGCATCTCACTAGCTGTACTAGGAGACAGATGGACGCCGTTTTTTTGCACTTTCTGGCATGCTTAAGGTGAGAACTCAACGTTGCAACATGATAAATAAGTCAGAAAACACGGAAAACAATGCCATGGGTCCTTTAAAAATATCGCATTAATATTCAAGTATTTTCAAGGATTTCAAGCACTGGTAAGGACCCTGAATATTGCAGTGATCTGTGATGAGCACAGCTGTTACCTGGAACCAGATCTGGACCTCCTGCCATAGCTTCTGCGTCTGCCCTCCAGTCTCCTGGATGAATTCTCTCTTGAGTTGTCCTATTAAACATTAATGATATGACTTTTTTTTTTAACATTCTTTTCATCAGCTTTACAGACAGCGGTCTCATCTTAAATCAGCTAAAACAAAGTTGGCAGGCTTACCTGCGATTGAGAGAAGCCTTCTTTAATGGGACTGTATCGATCTAGTGTCAAATGATGTTCTTCATGGCTCATTCCTCCAATATGCTAAAAGTAGATGAAAAAGTAAAAACAAACCCAAAACAATCAAAGCCAAATGTTTTTAAAGGAAGGGGATAAAAGTAATCACCACAAAATATTTTAAGTGACTATTTAAACTGACAAAAAGAATATGAAGAATTGATTAAAACAAAATTTGTGTGTCAAAAAACAAAAAATATTCACAAAAACACTATGAACAGCAAGCAAATAAAAAAAAAAAAATGAACAAAATTATATTATGCAGTTACAAATGAGTACCTTCACATCCCCAGTCTGTCCCATCAGATCAGAATGAACGTCTGTGTTTGACATCTGACCAGAAAACTGGTTTAACATATTTACAGGAATGCCTCTGTCATGAAAAAAATACACACACCAGGCATTACAAACACGTGAAATAAAACAGAGATCCAATGACACAAAAATATTCACCTCACCACTCTGGGAAATTGTATTGCAAGACAAGTAAATACACGTTTCGGAAAAAACAACATACACTACTCACAAAAAGTTAAAGATATTTGGCTTTCTGGTGACATTTCAGGATAAACCTAAAATGCACTAACCTTTACAGGTGAACTTAATCATGTGAACTAGGGTTGGGCGATCAGACGAATCTATCGACCATCGGTGATTGGCTGAGCCCATCGTCGCCCATTTCTCAAGAACGATTCATTCGTCCCCCTATAAATTTATTTCTTAATTATAAACAATGTTTGGTTGAAGTCAAAAGATAAAGCCCATGTAAAAATAATAAATAATGTTCTTTTTAAATGTTACAAACTCCTCCCGGCTGCAAGCAAGGTCTGTTTCCTCCTCCTCTGAGAGCAGCAGTGATTTATTTACTCACCCCGTGGCAGACAGACAGAACGGCAGCAGCTTGTGTTCAGAAAATAAATGTATCTAAATAACAATCATGGTGGTGGGGAGGGAGACAATCAGAGACTGGCCTTTTTTTTTTCTCAGTTAAACCGTGTTTACAAGTCGGCTACCGGTGCTAGGAATATTTAGCGAGTGTAACACCAGTCCGGTGTTCATCTGTCTTCAGCTAAGTATGAATTAAACAACAAATACAAAATGAAACTAAAACTGAAATACGAATAAAAAGCCTCTTCAGTCAATGTCGCTTCCTTAAAATAAATCTCCGCCGCAGTTTAAAGTCTTTGAGTGATTTGGTGACGGAGCAGCAGCAGCTGCTAGCTGTGTTAGCACACTCAGGTGGGTAAACACTAGATGTTGGAGCTCTTTGCTGGCACTATACATCTCTGTTTAAAGCCAAAGTAACTTGAAATATGCAATGTTGTGGTTTTTGGCAATTCCTCACTTTTGAGTTTTAATTTGGTAAATCCATCCTACATTGCTCCACCCGCAAATATGTCAACATGTCACCTGCGCGAATAAATCGCTCATTTTTGGACCAATGTTGGACGACTGGAAAAAAGTTACACATCGCCCTGATGCACATGTCCAACTATTCAACGTTTTAGTACTTTTTGCTTAACTTGCTGTTCTCTAACAAGAAGCTTAACAGCAAAATTCACAACAGGTGTTTGATCCATGAATTGACTAATGGTTCAATTAGAATTGGTATTTAAACAGGCCTCCTGACAGTGCAGTTTAAATTTTGAGACCAAGGCGACACCTGACAGTTAATCAACAGTACCTCACCATTGAAAGGCTTCAAAAAGGGTGTTCTCTGACAGAAGTGATCATTGAGCTTAATGTCATCAGCAGGTTGTAAGTGAGATGCAGAGAAACTGGCAGAGTCACATAAAGGCATAGAAGTGGATGTCTTTTCACCACATCCCACAATGATGACCACTTCATTGTGAACAGTGCACTGTGGAACCAGATGATGAATGCCACACAATTCCAGATATATTTCAGTGAGATGAGAGGCACCCAAGTGTCGTGTCAGACCATTTGAAACGGTTTACATCAGCGTGGTCTGAGTGCTAGATTACCTGCAAGGGTACCTGACCACACCACCATGCACAGGTGTCATCATCTTGCATGGACCAGGGAGCATTTATTCTGGACAAGGGACCAGTGGGTCTCAGCGCTGTTCTCTGATTAAAGTCGATTCACGTTGAGCAACGATGTTGGAGACGTCAAGGAAAACACTATGCATCAGCCTGTTGACACCAGATCAGACTTTGGTGGTCGCGGTGGTGGTGTTACACTCGGTGCATTTACATGCGCAACTAAGTCGAGCTAGGTCGATCTTATGTTAATTAACTGGGAGCATTTATCCTAGTTTACATGTCCGTGAAAAAAACAAACTCTCAAATGAAGTTCACTCCACTCCGCTACGATAGGTGGAGACATGCGCAATTTCATGTCGGCGTTCTGCCGGTTGTTTTCTTAGCGTTTAAAATCACTTGTTTTAAACGCTTCCATCGGACATAAATTTGCTCCGGTGTCTTCGTGTACCCTGCGCTGGCAAGCTGTTTGTTTGTTTTTGCTGCCACCTTCTTCTACAACTACTGATTTGTTTGTAATCCCACTTCCGTGATCTCTTCACTCCTGGAGTGTAAAAATGTACATGTCCCACATTTGTAAAGCACCTTTCCAACTCATGGACTACAAAGCGCTTCACAATAGTCAGTCATTCACACACTGATGGCAGTAAGCTACATTACGTTTTATGCAAAGCCACCATACACAGTTGACATTGGACCATATGACCACCACCATCAGGCAACGTGGGCGAAGTGTCTTTCCCAAGGACGCAATGACAAAGTGACCCAGCTGGAGTGAGGTTCTTACCAGCAACCCTCCAGTTGCAAGACAAACGTTCTACCTACTAAGCTACTGCCACCCCGGGTCATTAACCCAGTCACTGTGTCTATGTGTGGACAATACAGGCATTATCTCATCTTCATGGATGACAATGCTCCAGCTCAGCGAGGTCGCATCATTAGGAAACAGCTGCTGGACTAGGCTACCTTTAATGAAGTGGTCTGCACATTTTCCAGACCCGATTCCCATAGAAAACTATGAGTTGCCACGTCGAGGCTTGCAACTCTTTAACCCTGAATATCAGTGACCTGAGGGCCACCCTTCAAGAAGAGTAGGATGCCATGCCTCCGCAGATAATAAGTTGACTTGAGAACAGCACTTTGTCATGCTGTAATTTATGGTTAAGGTCACATGACCAGTTACTGAGACATTGATATGTTTTGTTGGGGTATCCACACCACTGTTAGCTTTTGTTTCAATACATTTTTTTGAGATGATGAAATCACCATTGCATGCTTCTACCTAAATGCCTGCTTTTTATGATATATCACTGTAGTTTGAACTTTTCACATTTGTACGTTAACTTTTTTAGCTCATAGCACCGGTGCTACAAAGGTTGCAGATTTTGTAGCACAGAACAAAAAGTTGTAGCACCAGCATAAAAATTCAGCTAATAGCCAAAATTTGTACTTACCATTTTTAACACACTGACAAAGTGCTTATAGTGAAAACACAATAACAAGAAATATCTTCAAACATGTTTATCAGAGTAATTTAAAAAAGAACATTTATTCATTCAAATTAGTGTAGATGTGTTCAAAGTGTGAGTGTGTTGAGAAATGTGTGCAAATAGTGTTTACTGTAGTGTGTGTACTGTATGAGTTTTAGAAACAGCCAAGTACAATATTATAGTTTGTATGCATATACCGGTATAGTGATGTGTGGTTGTTGAGTTCTCTGATTTGATCATTTTTGGTGCTTCAATACAGTTCTAGCAGGGGCGGGGCCACAGGGGGGTGTCACTGGCCACCCTTGAAATCGGATTGGCCACTCTGCCTGGCCACACCCACCAGAGCTGTCAATCAGTTTGTTCATACAGTTTTGTGGAACACTGCTAAAAACCACAAAAACAGATGTTTTCAGCTGTTATAATCTTTGATTTATTAATATGCAGAAATTGTTATAATTTTACTTTATAGTAATTTTGCACATAAACAGGCAGACAGTTTTTGATGGTGTACAGTGAGACCTTGGTGTTTAAAATGTTCATTTGTCTCCTACTGATTCTGAATCTGCTGCATAGTTCTTGCCAAACAGATCCATGTGTTTTACTTCAGTAAATAAATAAGTTATTAAAACTTAGGTCTGCTGTCCATTACAGTCCAAGACTGCAGAGCATTTAAATATAATGGCCTTTTAGTGAGCCACCCTTCTTCAGTCTTTGCCCCTGCCTGGACCCCCCCAAGAAAAAAATTCTAGATACGCCCCTGGGGCTGAGCTGCGTTCAGCGGGGTCAGACTCCGGTGTGAAGCCTCGTCTCCCCCTGACTCGGACCGTGGACTCATTAACAGACATCAGTGTGACCCATTCAGATTTATTAGTTCCTCTGGTTTAATGTGTGTCTGAAGCAAAGGGAGACTTTCTGAGTCACAAAGAGTTTTTTTCTGAACAGCTAGAACTGATGGAACTCCGTCGCTAGACTCGCCAGTCGACATGACGCAGAACTTTAATCCATACAATTGCGCAAATATAGGCTATATATATTTAATATGCTTTACATTGTTTCATCATCATCATCATCATCACGGCTGCTGCGATAGGTCGGGTATCGTCCCGCACCAGTGCGTTGAGCCTATTAAGTGAACCAGTTGCTTCCAGTGCTGGCGATCTTGTGCCAGCTGCGCCACGGCAACTCCGGATTGTTGGAGGTCGCCCACAACAACATCGAACCATTGGGTGTGGGGTTTACATCGTGATTGTCTCCAGACTGCGGCCCTCGGGTCAAAATGCAGAAAGGCTCTGGCCGGATGACCAAAATGAAGACGGAGGACGTGGGCGAGCCATCGCTGCGCGTTGCGCTGCCAGGCAAGATGCTCTGGGCTGGCGCGTGCATTCTAGCGCGAGGTTGGAGACCCGCTGAGGCCACCTGATATTGTTTTAAATATATATATTTTTAAGTTAATTCTGAAGGTGTGGGGGTGCACCACAATCAATTACATGTAGAGGAAACCCTGATCGCACAAGTGCTACGTCTAAAAATAGTTCATAGCACAGACTGTTTTTTCCATCGCATGTGCGACATATATGTCGCACTGTACAGCCCTGAGTTAGCCAAATATCCTTAACTTTTTGTGAGTAGTATAACATTTATTATCTTAAATGTTCCGATATTCTAACTAAAGTAAAACTTGGTTAATGTGTATTATAATATCTATTTTACAAAAACAAAGCTTGTAGAGTAACAATATTTCAGACAAAAGTGAAGAGATCTATATATATAGTGGGACACATGCAATGTCCAAGTAACATTCAATCGAGAAAAAAAAGTCTGCAGTTCTCTCCAGACTTTTAAAAATAAGGAGAAAAGCCCAGCTTTTATTATTTTTCCTCCCACTTACTGTGTTTCAAATTTGCCATCTGAGACTGGCATATCCTCAGGTTCATCATCATATTCAAATCGATCAAGGAGTTTCTGGGGAAAAAACAAAACAAGTATATACGTGTTACACAATTAGATAAATAGCAGTATGAAATAGAAAATATATGTGACAATGCATATTTTTACCTCAGCTAAAGAAGTTTTCTTTGCAATTTCAGCATTATACAGACTGTCCTGGGTCACTGGTATTTGGGGTGGGTTTGGTATTTTGTCCGCAATGGTGATGGCTCCCAGAGTTTTATCTGCCTTTTGAAAGTTCTGGAGCATCATCTGCAACTGGAGGGATAAAGCAAGACAAATGTCAACTGAAATTCTATAAAAATGTGTGAACAGCCTGAAAACTAGATCAGCACTTACCTCTTGACAATGTGGGGATTTTAGCAGCTGTGCCACGGCTGCTAAAGCATCTGAACTGGGAAGCTGAGGTACAGCGGGCATACTTGTGACATTACTGACAGGTGGAGCAGTTTCTGGTTGGAAGTCAACGGGAACTGTTCAGATACAACAATACAAAATGGTTTTACATGACATCATAGTATGTAACTAATCAAAGGGAGCAAATCACCACATCACTTTATGTTACATGCAAAGAATAATTAGGTATATGGTTACAATGCCCATTACCGTCAAAAGCAGGAGGTGGTGCAATGACACCATCAGCCATGTCCATCAAAGGCTGAAGGATGTCCATGTCAAATACACCATTCTTCTGCCACAAGTTTAGTACACGAAGCACTTTGCTCTGAAATGAGGGGGGAAATCATCCCTTTAGATCACATATTAAGCTCCAGTCTTAAAGGGCCACTATCCTACAAGTTTTAGATGTTTCTCTTCTCCAATATACCTGGTTTCAATCAATGGGTGATTAACAAACTCCAGCGAAATTAAAGAACATTTAAATCAGGTCATTCAACAACTAAAAACCTGTGATGAAAGGGGAAACCACCAAATGTTGTAGGAGCGGCCCTCGAAGACCTGAGTTTGTCAACCCTGATCATTTCAAAGAATTGAATGTCATTGCAAATTAATATAACGAGACAAAATTTACCTTATCATCGTCTGGACAATGGTAAAGGTTATGGAATGTATCTGTGAAGTTCTTTAAAAACCTGGGTCCAAAAACATCCTTGTCAACACCAAACTGGTGACGTGATTGTCGAACGATGGAATCAACAACATATAAACCAGGGACTTTTAATTCTGGTTTGCACTGAAACAGAAAAGGGACAAAGCAACAAAATAAAACAAAATCTATTCATTTTTCTTAGCTTGTGCATGCAAAATGCCAATTGAGCTGAAACATTTGACTGATTTCACAGCAACAATTATGATAAAAACATACCTTTTTGATGAACTTTTCAACAATCTGGACAACATGTTTGTACAGCTATTTAAAAATAAAGAGAATATCAGATCATATTTTCCAGACAAATGGAAAACAGAGAAAATTGTATATTGAGATCAACTGTGTGTTAAACTCATTTACTAGCATTATAGGACCATTCAGTTGTTTATCCACTATGAAATGTCACCTATCTCAGTCTAAATACTTAAAATACATCACATTTGTAAAAAAAAAAAAAAAAAAAAAAGTCTCATAAGAGGAAAAGAAAGTTAAACTGTTGTTTTAAAATTACTTTATGAAGAAGAGGGGTGATTAAATAACTTTATACTTCATTCCCTTCCTTTTTTATGTGATGGAATTGTGTTCACTTGATTTTGTGTCGTTCTGTTTACCATTGCAATAATTTATTTGAGTTATAGAACAGATTGGCATGTTCAAAATAATTTTAATCAGGAAAGAGCAAGTTTTCAATAAAGTAATTAATTTAACAAGATGTGCAGAAGAAAAACTGAATGGTTGAACAAAATGTTAGGAGGATATTAAATTAGTGTTTTATTATTCTATAATTTATTATCTATTATTGTACAAATGTAAAGCAGACCATACAACAAACATCTTAGTGTGTGTGTGTGTGTGTATTGACCAACAAATCTAACTAATAAAGCAAGTATAATTTCTAAAATGATTTTTCCCACCATTCAGTGTTTTTAGTCATAATACATTTTCCTAAATACTTATAAAAATAATTGTACATATGAGTGCATATTTGTGTTACTAAAACTGAAAACAAAAAGTTCATTTTTTTTACAGACAAAAGGTTAATGTGACTGGGTTGTAATGTCCAGAAAAAAGAATTACCTTGATGGCTTTAATAGCTGATTTTGTTACGGACATCATCTTAGCACGAGATATTGGAGGCTTCATGTCAATCATGGAGAACAACTGGTTTTGGAAAAAAGATTTATATCAGGTATTTTGAACAGAAAACATGAACAATGAACTATTCACTAACAGTGAACACCCTAGACAAATAACGCAGACAGACAGATAATGCATTTGCATCTAAATGGGATGTTTATTTTTCTTGATTAACCTACAGATTACCAGACGTGCTGATAGGGGTAAACAAATAGTTTACATATATCCAAAACTTGTGACTTGGGGGGGGGGGGGGGGGGGGGGGGGGGGGGGGGGGTACATTATCTAGCAGATGTTATGCAATAATTTTAAATTGTAAATAGAGACGTAAATGTAAGTTTTTGCGGTAGCTTAGACCACAGAAGAAAAAAGGAACTGAATTATAATTTCTACAACACCAGCGCATCTTGAATTCCTGTGCCGATTTAACCATGAGGCAAGACATTAGCAGACAAAAACATGCAGTGTTCCTCAACTCGTACATGGGATTTTCATGTTTACGGTTTGAAGGTAGCAACAAGCTCAATGTGTGTATACAGCTGTTTATACGAAAACATTACGAGAAAGAAAGCGTCAACAATGCAGTACAAAAATGCCATTTTATAAGTAATAATGGAAGTGAGTTTAAGCTAACCTACGAACATCTTAAGCTACTTATCACAAATAGACCATTTTAAATGTTGAATGTGAAAGCTTAATGGAAATAAAGTTATATCGTTAAAAACATCAATTTAGATGTTGATGAACAACAATCACTATTACCAGCAAAAAAACAACAACCTGAACTTAGTTAGCTCTAAGGCTAGCGTAGGGATTTAGCTCGTGGGACTCAAACGCTGATTAGCTTTACCTCCATGTTGAACGCGTTCACTGCATCCATAGCGGCTTGTTAATAGTAAAATCAAAGTAGCTAGCGCTTATATTTTGAATTTATAGTCAATTACACAAAGTTGATTAACTAAAAACATTACAAACACTCGCGTCGAAATAGCAAAAGCTACGCTAAGCTAAGAATAACGGCCTAGCAGTTCCACCCGTGAACTTTCGACAGCGTGTGATGTCACAAGACTCAGACGATGGTGCATTCTTAACGGTCGTAAATTGTAACTTTACTGTACAACATGTAGAGGTCGCCTAAAACCACACTTAGAACGCATGCACAGGCAAAACAGGAACTGGCACATCGTTAGTGTGAACTAATTACTTATGAAAAGAAGTGTTTTTAACGAATATTAACACTTGCACGAGTGTTCACAAGTGGTCCCATATTCTCGATTTAGAAGCATCAGGCGTTTTGCTTGAGTCAATACGTGTCAAAGTTAGCTTGGTTTACATGATCGATGTGCGTGTTCTCATATTTTTTATCTTAGCTGGCTGTTTTTATTGGTAAAACTATTAAAATGATAACATCTGTTAAAATGTAATACTTTTTGTAGACATTGAATGTAGCACATTTTTGCCGAAGACTCGTGTTTGACACCTAGTGTTCCGGAGTGAGTACTACATAAACATGAGGCCACAATCGAGTATTTTCAAAAATGATGAAATTGAAAGTGCATATAAATTAAATTACACAAAACTTTCTAATTCAGTTTAACATGTAACATATAAATACTTCTCTACTATTCTATCTGATTTATTTCACATGACGTCATTTTGGCCACTTTGAAAAACTGCAAAATCTTGAGGTAGCAGAACTGTGCTAACGAGGTGTATCCTGCTGCAGGCCTCATTGTTCTTGGCCCACACTGATAGGCCTGTTTTTGTTCTTGATGCTGAAGCTGAGAAATTCCTATTAGACAAATTGATAAATGGCATGCATTTGTATAGCACTTTTCAAAGTCATGGACTAAAACACTTCACATTACATTCATACACACATTTACATGCTGATGGCAGTAAGCTACACTGCAGACAGAAAAGTGTACCTGCAGGTGCCACCAGACCCTCCTACTACCACCAGCAGGCAAGGACACAACACAGTGACCCAGTTATTTTAATGTGCTCATTTTTCTTGTCAGAAGATGCGAGTGTTGTGTCACCTAATTGCCACAAGAGGGCGACATTTAGCAGATGTAAACGGTGACAAGATTCATCACCTCTTTGTACCTTTATTTTCTGTTAATTAAACTAACCCACTACTGTATTTGAACTTTTCTTAGGTTGTAATTGATTCATCAGTGTTTTGAAGACGTTTTACTTGAAGCAACTTTGACAAACTCTTGGTAAATTAGAGCTTGCTGTCAGGGTGGAACTGGCCCTCTCTGTTTGCAAGTGATTTCCATTATCATTTTTATTTTTTTATTATTATTACGTAATTAACATTTGAAGTGTCAAATAGTTTTTACATTTTTGTTCATTTCTTTTTGTTTATTAAAAAGAAAAACATTTATTCCCAATTTGTTTACTTTTAATAATTAAATCAGATAAGCCCTACATTTTTGTTTTTCTTTACCCGTTTCCAATTGAGAACATCTAGTTACCAAAATATGCAGACCTTCAATAAATATATCAAGCCTATCTAAATAAAAAGCACTAGTTTCTTTGTAAACATGATTCCATAATGCACCTTTTAAAGTTACATTATTCTTGAACTAAGTATAATATTGTCTGTAATTGTAATGTGAGTTGAGGGCAAAGGAATTGATCATTTAAATAAATCATAGATTTAAGTCAATGTAAATATGAAACGTTTTATATTTAGAATGATTTTTACCACATCCGTCGAACAAGAATGGCAAGAAAAAAAAACTATACATATACCTTTAAAAGATGATAAACAAGTTGAACTGGTACATTTCATACTAGTGTGTGAAAGCATAACCTGGGAGGGTCCTCGTACTGCTGGGGCTTCAGAGTGTGGTTGGGAGTCTGCAGCTGTATATTATTGCAAGCAGTTGCAACAGATGTTAAAACCAGTATTTTACTATGGCTGTGTCTCCATTTGTTACTTCCAGAAACAAAACAGCATTTTTTAAAAATGACACAATGACCATTACAGGAAACATCAACGATACTTCATATGAATGGGAGTACTACTACGATTACATCGATCCTGTGATTGTCGATGAGAGCACGCTGAAGTACAACAAATGTAAGTTTTCTTTACATTACTTCTTTTAATTAAATGTAAATGCTTTCTTGATTCTTCTCTTTCAGACTCCATTGTCATAATACTGTGGATGACTCTGGCTGCTTTTGTGGGATTTCTCTTCCTCACCTTGAATCTGATGTCTTTAAGTGGGAAGCTGCCAAAGTAAGTGAGGCACCTTCTCTGAAAGCTCTACTGACTTAAAGGAGGAAATAAAAAGTGTGTTTTCTATACAAATCATACAAAAGTATTTTAAAATGTCCCATTAATCTCACGGCAGGACACATAAAATCAAAGCTGAACGCCACCAGAGACAATCAACAGCTTCACCAGAGGCTGATTTAGAAGGTTAGTAATAATATTCAATAAATGCTTTCAAAAATTTGTTGATAATGTAAAACAATAAATTATAAGAGGAAAATTGCAAAGTTTGAATTTTTTTAGAACAAAAACAATGTTGTAAATGATTCATATTTATCTTTTCATCCACAAAGTACAAGACTACGTTTAAATCAAAGTATTTATTTTGTACATTTAACAGCAGTGTGTTGATGCAGGTTTTGTAAATTATTGAAATGACAGCTGCGGTTATTTTAATCAGTTTTCTTATTTAGCTTTGTTTGGTTTAATTACAAACCCCAATATGAATTACATGACAAATGTACCGTCCACATCGTGTCCCTGTGTAGAAAATAAATCAACAAAAAAGCACAAACCGATTTGGAAATCAGCGTTTTATAAAATATTTTTTATAAATGTTTACAAAATGTTTGTCATAAAAAAATTCAAATAAAATTCAAATGAAAATCTGCTTCTGCTGCTAATCGTCTGTGTTTCAAAAGTGTCCAAATAATCCGTTTAACTCTTCATGGCGATGATGTCGTTGCAGATGGCTCTGATGGCCGTTTGAGTTCTTGATGACTTGGAGGCTTTTTGTTTTCTGCACTTGGTTCTGGTCACCAAACTGACATGAGACAGGAAGAGTTCTGCTGAAGATGCTCCGCTCCACAACTCATGGATGTACAACGATAACAGAAACAGCCCTGCTTCTGGGAAGAAGAAGAAAAAACAAAAGATTAAGTGACAACTTATTATAAGGAGGTCTTTTTATGTGACACAGCATGCTCTGTTATGTCTTTTATGTTTCAGTTAGCATGTATACACTTGACAATCTAAGGTCATTTTAAAAATCTAGTTATTTCTATGAAGTAGGCACAACTTTGACTCCTAAAAGTATAACTTCTGCTCCGTGTTTACTCCAAATGTTCATGAATGAAAATGAAAATAAATGCTGGAAAAAAGCGAGTGACCTAGAGTTAAATCAACAGATTGAGCACTGAAATTTGTCCCCCTAGTCCTTTTTTACCCAATCACTTAGGAAAATATGAGGCAAAATCATAAGACAATGCCTCTGTTCGCTAAAAAACTAGAAAATATTTTAACAAATATGTTTTTAAAAGCAAGAAAAACTAAATATGCAGCTGTAAATAATTTCAGCCCAGGCAAACCTTCATTGTCTCCCAATGTTACAAAGGAACACCGAATAACATTATTTGAATATTTAGAAGGTAAAAGCATTTTGTTTTATTAAATGTAAACATATATCATGTTTTTATTCACACTAAATGAGTTGTTAGCCACTTACCATGTCTAGACTGATCGTGATCAGGCGAGCAGGCAGTGATAACCGCCTGATGAAACGCTGGAAGGTGTCCTTGCGTTTCCAGCAAGCAGATCATAATGTTGGTAAAAAGTTGTAAAGTTTCTACTCTTGTAGGAATGCTGGTGAGGCGCTGAGCCTCAAAGCTGTGATGGAAGAGCTGAAGGAGGTCTGCTTTCAAGCCAAGATCGAGCATCACAACATTCACCGTTTCCCTGTGTTTTACCACAGCCTTCTCAAACCAGAGCAAGAACTCTTTTGTTCTGTTTTCGTCAAACGAGTTCTCCACCAGCCACCTCAGGGACCACTTGGTAAGCAGGTGTGCCGTATCGCTGGCCAACTGACTGGGATCCAGTTTGTCTTTTGGCTGAACTGACTGGGGTTCTGAGAGGTGGAACACTGGTTCCCAGTGAGCAAAGATCCTGCTGAGGTGAAGTTTACAATCAGCCAGGAGATCCTCTTCTTGCTCCAGAGTCTTGATGTCCTCAGGTGGGTTCACCTGTCTTTTGCCATCTTGGGGGACTCGTCCCTTCCCTCTTGCCTTATATTTCCCCACTCCTATGGATGAAGATGAACAAAACTCTAATGACGTCTGTATGTGAAACATTACTTTGATATTTGTGATTCATTTTGCAAGGTTGGTGTCAGAATCAATGATGGTCATCACATGACCACCATTCAACCCGATTTATTAAAGAGACTCACCCATCAATTCTCTTAACTTGTACTTTTCTGACAAGGCCTGAATCTGCGTCAGGAGGGCTGTGTTGTGGGACAAGGAGGCCCAGGAGAGAAGCAGAGTGAGCGTTTCGGTGCACGAGAGCGTCTGTGGATGGAGCGTGAGTCGTTCGGCTTGTTTGTTTACACTGAGCGCTGTCCCACGATGCATCAGCGCAAAGCAAAGAGTCTGCACAAACAAGCTGAACTGAGCGGCCTTCACACCCAACCTGCAAGGACGACATCAAGCACACACTGGCACCCTTGACCGAAAGACAGTTGGTATTTATTTTATGTGAACTTGACTGACACCTCAACTTTTGTTAAATGCCAGACGAGAAGCTACATTTACTCTGATTTCCTTTGGTGAATTTCTTTGATTGAGCGCTTTACCTGAGGCGTCTGCAGATGGCTGATGCCACACACAGAAACTCACTGATGAGTGGAAGTGGGAGACATTTGACTAAGCCCTGAGGTTTCTCCTCAGTGGACGAGGAGGTACCGTCCCCATTGAACTTCTCCTCCTTCTGCCCAAGGTTGGTAAACCACAGCACATGGAGCAGATCGATCATGGCACACAGCAGCTGCTGACTGAGATTTCTGAGGGATCAGAAGAATATTAAACACAGATTAATGTAGCTACTGTGATGCTACACATTAAGTCAGAAATCTAAGAACTTACCTTTTCTCAACCACCTGTATTACCCAGCTGAGGAGCCCACAGCTCTTAGTGAGGTTGTAAGCTGCTTTAGTCACACGGGCGGCCCGACACAACACCCTGATTATCTGCAGCTGTGTGAAGATCAACACATCAAACATTTCTCTCCACCTTAAGAAAACTTCTTCAAATCAGTCTCCTTGTCCTCATCAATGACTTTAACTCTTAAAGCCTTTTATTCATAACTGAGAGAAACAATATGATGAGTAATTGTGTTAACAGCATTGTGTACCTGGACGTGTTCACTACACAGCGGGCTGCTGCTGAAGCTGAGAAGGACCTGAAAGATCCCCTGTTGGTTGCACAGTTCATAGCAGTGTCCATCGCTTAGCCCCTCCTCGAGCACATTCAGGATCCACTCTCGTTCTATCTTGTGCTACAAAAACAAAAAGCTTTACTCCCACAGCCGACAGCCCTTCACAGAAACAGATAGCGCCTGATAAAAAGCCTGAGCCGAGCAAACAAACACACCAAGGTTATATGTTGCCGACACAAGAACCAAACTTTGCTTAATCATTTATAAAGTCCTGAACTTTCCACCTGCCATACAACAACTTGTCCATCTTGGAATAATGTTTTAAACACATTCCTTTTATCTGTTACCTCTAATTCAAAGCCGCAAAACAGCTTGAAGAAATCTGGGACTCTTCTCAGGTCCAGACTTTGGTGGGACAGCAGAAATCTGTTTAACACCATGTACATGTGTTCCTCTGGGAAGACAGAAAAAGACAAAGTTTAGGTCGAACATCCTGAAAACCATGGCGCCTCGCACAGAAAGGCAACAGATAGAGCACAAAAAGGACAATTATTATGTGTTTGGCTTGTTTTTAACATGTGGTCCAGTAAATACTGAAGGTCGTGTGTTCAGGGTTACACACCAGGCTTGAGCATCTGCTGAGCCACTTTAGTGATGTAGGAGGTCAGGACAAATGGAAGTTTCTGATTCTGATTTCGAATTCCATTTTTGACGCTGTCCATTAAATAAAGCAGCTGTTTGGAAAAAAAACATCAGTGTTTCAGATGATTTCAAAACACAGAGTTATTTATTCCATCCCTGATGAAGTACCTGTCTCTTCTCTCCGAACCGAGCCGCCTCCAGATGCTGGTAGAAACAGTTCAGCACGTGGTACGCTGCCGCCCTCGTTTTTGGGTCATAGCTACTTAGAGACATTACAGTTACACCAAGAGCGTGGCTGGAAACGAACTTGAGGCAGTCAATAACACACTCTGTCAGAGAAGGAAAGAAACACGTGAAAGATAAAAGCACTGCTAACCTAGACTTGGTTTTTTTTATATAATTGTCAGCAGTAAGAAATCTTAACCTGGTCGCAAGATGGCGCTGAAGAGAGGCAAAAGAAAACACGGATCATACAAACTCCCAAGGTCCTTCGCTGCATCGTTACTGTGCAGCAGCTCTGTGCCATTCTAAATTAGAGCAACCAAAAAAAAAAAAGATGCATACATTGCAAACAATGCACATCTGAAAAATTGCCCCTAAAATTCAAACCTGGGGGATGATTCTGCGCCACTGTGGAAACTTTAGAATAGTCTGAAGCATCATGTCCGTTTTCAGCAGCGCCAACACATCGTCTGATGTCGGCTGCTTCCACAGAGAAGCTCCCAGACTCTTCCTGGTTTTGTGGTGCTCGACAGCTGCAGGACCCCACAAGAACGTTCTGCAAATGAAAAGCCAGCATCAATAACGGCGTCAAACACTTTCTCCGGGCCGACGTACGCGTCAAAAAAACGTACTGAAATTTCATCAGGCTGACTTGGTTTCCTTCATACTCCCGAAGAAGTAGTAACAGTTTCTGATCTACAGAACAAAATAATACGTTTAATAATATACAAACCAAACTTATATATATGCATACATATATTATTACTGAGGGATCCATTTTACCTGAAGTAGAAAGTGTTGCTCCATATGCTGCCAAAAATACAACAAAGTGATTGATGTTACAACCTGCTGGGTACTTTTTCACCAGACAAAGAAGAAGGGATGCCAACGCCTCTGAAATAACAACAACAACAAAAAAGTTTTTGTGTTAGATTATAAAATTAACACAAGAAAGTTTTGTTGAATTTGTAAAACTTTCTTTTTACAAATGGTACCTTTCGTTTGCCACATGCTGGGCTCTTCACTGGAGTCCAGCATGGTGGGCAGGAACTGGGAATGGCTGCTGGTCATCATGTGAAGAGTGGATAATGGTATCAGATCTTTGTGGACTTCACTGCTGCCATACATCGTGTCCAACAGGCCACTTAGAGTCTCCAGGAAATGGTGATCATTGTATCGATACCTGGCATATTGATGAATACTTACATCAATATTTATAATATTAATAAAAAAGATGAACAGATTTGAATACAAATCCTACTTCAGTCCATTTGTGACAAAACTGTTCCAATCAGATGCAGTGACATCTTCAGCTGATCTCTGTGCATGAAAGATAAATGACAGAATGCTAAAGGAACTCTTGTAAATGCACAACATGCATGAGTAAAGTAAACCCACCAGAAGGTGTTGAAGTCTCGTTAAGACGCCGTGCTCCTGGTCTGCCGGGGAAGCAGCCTGCTTTTTAGAGTGGCAGTATGAAGAGATCAGACACTTTAGAGCTGCAGCAGCGACACACCTTCTCCATTTTTCTTGTTCTTCTGGACAATCAGCAAGTTTCTCCGTGATCACGTCTACTAGCTGCCATCTGACAAGAACAGAAACTTTGACCATTTTTGAATGTGATCATTTTTTATTATTAAGTTTCATTCTAAATCTCACCTTGCAAAACTGTCTACGTTTCTCAGAGCATCTGGAAGAGTCTTGATCAAATCCCTGATGTCATCCAGGTCTGCAGAGAGTCTGATCAGACTCGAAGCGGTTTCTGCTAACTGGACTCCAGAGTCGTCAGTCAGGCTTCCCAAAATATTCTGAGACAAATTGGCTAGTAGTGCTTGCTTCAAGGCTTTTAAAACTTCACTTTGCACTAAATTAAAACAAGTAAAAGAAAGTTAATTATAAAGATTGCAACGACAGAACCATTTAATCTTTTTTTTTTTTTTGCACACACCATCTTTGGGTCTGGCTGGGTCCTCTCTACTCGCCACTTGTAAATATGTGTTAATCAGTGGAAGGAAGGCTTCTGTCTTTGACAAGTTCTTCATGTTTGTGGGTTCTAGGCACCAAGCTTCAAAGCGGAGGCGATGAGAAGAACAATTCTGCAGGAGCAGAGAGCTGATAGCCAGAGTGTCTGGACGAGGCTGCTGCAGGCAGTGCAGCAGCACATCTGTGTGGATCAGCTTGGCACTTCCTGAGTCACTGGACAGAGTCTGGAGCAGGAAGGCTTCCAGTTCAGGACTGGAACAGGACACAAGAAGTGTGCCAAGGCCATGGAAGTGTGCCTGTGTTAAAAGTGTGTCGCTGTCCGGACAAGTAGATTTACACTTTGTGAGGATTTGCAGAGCGACACGACCATAAATGCTGAGCTCAGACTGCATCCCCTCACTGCTGGGGGAGATGAGGCTGTCATGAGGGAGAAGCAGCAACCTGGAGACCACTTCGCGAAGATTAGTGGCATCCATGTAGCCGTGCAAAGACAAGAGTGCCTGAAAAGTTCTGGAGTGCGTCTTCGAAGGTTGAGAACCCTTTTCCTTCAGTTCCTTTAGAGTGGCTCGCTCTAAAGATTCCATGAAGCTACGAAGAAGCTCCAGGTGACTCAGATCTTTGAGAGTGGGAGCACTTATCCTCAGTAGAGTCAGAATATTATCAGTCATCAGAGCACACAAGTGCTTCAGAGCAACAGGTTTCAGAGAGTGAGGAGGGAACGCAGCCAGCTCCAGAGCCAGAAACCACTGCTCCAAACATGGATGCTTAAAGATGGAGCCAAGACCTGAAATAAGGACCTAAACACAGAAAACCTCAAGTTAGGACCAGTTATACTGTACACACAATTTATCAAAAATTATTTATAACTTCTTGCAAACCTGCTCTTTATTGGCTCCGACTGTTAATGACTGGTTGACTTCTAAAAAAAGATCAGATTCTTCTTGGGATGTCTCTGCAACAGGCTCAGAATCCGAGATCTCCTCAAAGCTTTGTAGTTTTGTCACCACACCATGGAGCATTTCCATTAAGGTCCTCAGAAGACCTCCTCTAATGTCTTTGGAGACCTGTGGATGAAAAGATCAACTGTGCATATTTTTATCTCAACAATTTACCGAGTGTTGAGCTTATTTTTAGGTTCTCACCAAGCCAAAGTTGTCTACTGTTGATTTGATGTAAAGTAAAATCTGCTTGATCACAACCGGAAACTCAGCCAGTGACATGGAAGCTAGAGATTTGTCTATATTTTGCCTGAAGGTGTCCTCGAGCAAAGTGCTCGGTCCCTGGATGTATGCAGCTTTCACGAGTGAAGTGTACGAGACGGGGGATGGCGGTTCCTTTGGCAGGCGATCAGAAGACTTGAACTGCATTAAATAAGAGAAAGATGACTGTAACTTTATGAATATAGGAGATGCTGTGAAACATACTGACGGCTCAAAAGGACTGACCAGTTCTTCACGGGACTGCTGCGGTAGCCATCTGGAGTAATACTGATGAAGGTCTATGATAGACTGATGGAAAGACGCAGGAGGTTGGGAGGACCTCAGCTCGTTATCGTACTGCAGCAGAGTCAGGCAGAGAGGGAGCGGGTCTCTCTGACAGTGGAGCACATCTGAGAGCACTGCAGACAAGTATTCACATACCACCCCTGTAGGAGGAAAAGAAATTTGTAAAGTAAATTTGCACATTTTCCCCCAACGTTGAAACACAAAAAAGAACCCAGAAGAGTTGATTATGTGTACTAGTTGTTCCAGTTACAGGCTTGCTGTAAAAATGTCACCTTTGTCTGCTGAAAGTTTGTTTCGAGCTTCCAGAGCAGCTGGAACTAATGCACTGAAGGGAAAGGTTTGAATAATGAGGTCTTCACTCAGAGATGGCCCAAACTCCTCCATCTGTCCATCACTTCCCTCCATAATGACATCCAGCATGTCTAAAACATCTGAGAGATAATCACAATCAGGTCAAATTTGAAAAACAAAGCTTCACAGACATGTCTGTGCTGTGTGGAGAAATGTTTCTGCTCACCATCTATGTTTGAGACCGGAATGCTGGCTGCTTCCCCGTCCTGGGTACTCAGATTAGCTTGCAGATTTCCTGCCTCCTGGATGAAGCTGGCTACTTTATCCATGTATTCATATGAATTGGATACCAATTTTGCAAACACCTAGAGAAAAAACATGATTTAAAGGCACACGATGCAGTTTCGGCTTGTTTTCAGCACCCCCTAGTGTTTGTTTTAAATCACTGCTGTGAAAACGTTAGCAATGTCTTTGCTCAGAAACACCTAAATCTAACTGTTGAAATGTCTCCTCAGCCTTCATTGCTTTCATCATCATCACTCATTCAAAGAAATCAGCTGTGTTCAAGGAGGGAGAGATAAAAAAAAAAAGGGCAGGAATCATGAGCTAAAAACACTCTGGCACTAGCATAACAGCTAGCCACATTGTGTTAGCTTAACCCTCCTGAGATACGCGAATTTGTGAGACTTCAGGGCACCGGACCAGAGACTCAGAAGTTGCAAACGTGGTATTCTGGATCCAAGCAGCAGATGGGGCTGAGCGACTTTTCATTAAAAGGGTCATATTATCACATACTGGCTCAAGGAAAATATTTAAAAATATGAAAAAGTTACATAGTGTGCCTTTAATATTCACTCTAGCTCACAATATGCTGATAGTTTAATTTTGTCTCGTAATCAAAATAAAAATCATCGATATGAAATTCAAACAGACGTCTCAACAGCGGACTTACCCTCTCTAAGAACTGGATTACTGTCTCTTGTTGGTTTGGTTCTAGTCCGGCCAGCTGGTCAAGCCAGAGCTCCAGTTCATTCAAAGTGTATTCAAATACCCCAGTGTCCTTAAGCACCTGAAAAAGGTTCAAAAAATACAAAAAAAAAGGTCTTTATCACCCTAAAACACATTGATAGCAACAGAGAAACTTCTGGCATAAATTATATACCAGTAATGTTTCTGGTACTTTCAATTAGTTGGGAAAGTTTTCTGTTCGAACTATTAAACCTGAAGCTGTCGAATAAAAAAACAACTCATCTTGGAATCTAATTGATCAGATTCAGTATTTCACATTTAGCCCACATGGTCAAAAATGTTAGAAATTAGAGGTAAACGGTGTCTATCAGGGAAGGAAATTTCAAGTGATTTTAAATGTATGTATGTATTTTTAGCTATAGGGCCATCGGAAATCCATTTGACCGTTTCTCCAGCTTGCCCCGTCCCCCCAGAATTCCATGTTTTTTAATCTAAAATGTTATTGGTAGCTTATCACCACCAGTGTGATAAGTGCTGGTGTGTTAAGTGCGTTGGGGGGAGTAGATCTATATAAATACAGGCCATTTACCATTTGTATTTTGAAAGGTAAAAACCATTAAAAAATTGGAGGCCAGACAGACAGAAAAAAGTTACAGAAAAACCTAAATGCTCATTACTTTTAGAAGCAGCTTCCGTGTGGAGGACCTGAGGTGGCCGCTGCCGCTGCTGCCCACAAACATCTTGAGAAGCAGGTAAAGTACCGACTTCTCTCCAGAAGACGACTCCGTGTCTGCAACATTCTGTTAAGAGCACAAAACGGACAAATTAGGAACAATACTGATCACAAGAGCAGCAACAAAGTACAGTATCACCAAATTATACTTCACACGGCCAAATAAAACCTTCACCTGAACTCGGAACCAGGAAAATTTGCTTGCAGGGAGATCCAAAGCCAACTGTAGTATCTGATACTGCAGGACCGGTGGGATTTCCTCCCTCATTCCCTTCTCGGACACAATTCCTAAACAAGTTTAAATTGTTAAGCTACAAAAAATATGTTACTTTAAATGATCAAATGATAGCATATCACATGGAATCAACAACACCTTTCAAGAGTTTGCTGAAGTCAAACTTGCACTGCACAACTAGATGTGGCACCACCTTCTGGTAAAGACATATGCCCTGAAGAATCAAAGCCTTCAGCAGGATGACCTCAGCTGGATCTGTTCACAGTGCAGTGCAAACACTAGTCAGCTGACAATAATCTAGATTGTTAAATAGAACTGATTGGAGAAAATAAAAACTAACGGTTACTACCAGGCAGGTCATTTTTATTCTCCTCCTTTTCAGCAGCTCCTTCGTGTTTGGTCTTTTTCTCATCACTACCAGCCTTTTCCTTCTTGCTAAGTGACTGCCACAGTGAAATAATGCCTGTCATGTCAGGCAAAATCTGGAAAAGAGGCACAACATGATAAGTATATAAAGGGTATTTGTAGATGTTAAAACAGCAGATTCCTCAGCGTACCTTGCCAAGCATCTCCCTGTACTGCTGCACCAAGTCCTCCATCATCTCAGCAGTATACGTGTCTGACTTGTGCCACACCGACTTGTCCAAAAGATGCTCTATATTCTTACTGGCTTTTTTCAGAATGAAACTCATCATGGACACAGTGGTAAGCTTCACCGATGAGTTGGTAAGCTGTCAATGAAACCAAAATATATTTAACTTTTTATTTTTTCAGTGTTGGAATAAAATATTTTATGTTAACTGCCTTACACTGAGGCCCTGAGTGAAGAAGGCCTTGTTGCAGACTGGAGGAAGAGAGATCACCATGATCATGGACAGCAAGCGAGGCAAAGGAATCATCTCACGGGTTTGAAAGACCGTGGAGATCTCTGGCTGGGCCTCGTAGATCTGATGCAAAAACAGACCAAAAGTGATTACCGACATAAATCCTCACACATCAACAAATACAGCAACTATAATTACCTTTTTAAGTAATTTAACATTGTCCTGCCAAGCACTTTTGAGGCGTGGCGTATAAGAATACTGAGTCTCTTTGAAGTATCTGGACAGAACGTCTGGGCTAGCTTTCAGCACATTCACCACCAGATCTGCCACCAGCTCATCCTCAGTAGCCTGCTTCAGCCCAACCAAGAACTGAAGCAAGACAAGGTTACCAGGCCTGAAGAGGAAGGAAAAGCTGATCAGAATGAGCCCGTTTTACAGGAGCAAAACGCCAACTCAAAACATTTTGACTAACCTGCCAGCTGTGCCGAAGCTGGCGTCATGAAAGCTGATGCCATGTTTCCGGGAGCAACACAAGTCGAGCAGAAAGCTGTGAACGAGCTCTCGGACGACAGACACCCCAGAAGAATCTGAATTCTCCATCGTCTTAGAGAAACAAGATTAAGATGTTCTGAAATCATGTTTGTTTTACCAGACAGAAAACAAGAAGCCAGTAACTTACTGTGTCATCGTCTGTGGTTGCATCTGCAATCCCATTCCATTTGTAGAGAGATGTGATGCTGGCCAGTGCAGCCGGTGTGAAAAAGCGCACTTTCTGTGTTTTAGTAATAGCTTTGTTGAGTACAACCTACATAAAAAACAATAACAACAAATGCATTTAGTAAATCTAAAAAACTTTTTTGTTATGTTGATTTGTCTAAAATGTATTTACTCCATAAAACAAAGTTTCCATATAGAGAAAAGGAGACTAGAAAAGGGGTTGGGAGGAGTACATATCCACACCCTCTGTTGTTTCTACTGGGGTTCCCCAAGGCTCTGTACTGGGCCCCACTTCTTTTCATTGTTTATTTGCTCCCTCTAGGGGCTATTTTCCAGAAATTTGATATAAAATTTCATTGCTATGCTGATGATACACAGCTTTATGTCTCTTCCACTCCGTCTGCTCTCCATCCACCACCTATTATCATTGAATGTATGTCAGAACTCAGAACGTGGTTTTCCTCGAACTTCCTTCAGCTCAACTCTAAGAAAACAGAGGTGCTCCTCATGGGCACTAAATCTGCTCTGGGGAAGGCTGGGAGCTTCTCACTAACCTGTGAGAATGCCTTAGTTGCCTGCCTGGCTCAGGCCAAGATCCTTGGTGTAATCCTGGACAGTACCCTGTCCTTTCAGGCTCACATTAGTTCAATCACCCTATCGGCCTACTATCATCTCCGTAATATAAATAGCTTGCGCCCTTCACTTACTGATCATACCGCCGCCATCTTAGTGAATAGTTTGGTCACCTCTCGACTAGACTATTGCAACTCATTACTCTTCGGCTTACCTAAAAAAACTCTCCATAAACTCCAGCTGGTACAGAATGCTGCCGCTCGCGTTATTATGAAGACCCCTTTTGCCGCTCACATTACCCCTGCTCTTCAACACCTGCACTGGCTACCAATGAAATCTAGGATCATTTATAAACTGCTTCTCCTCACTTTTAAGGCCATACACAACCTTGCTCCTTCCTATATCTCCCAGCTTGTCCAAATCTCTATACCATCTCGAGTGTTTCGTTCCTCTGCCTCACTTACTCTGTGCAGTCCTCCTGCTCGGCTTACCACTATGGGGAGGCGAGCCTTCAGCAGATCTGCCCCCTTCCTGTGGAACTCACTACCTGCTGATCTTCGAAACACTGCATCTCTGTCACTTTTTAAATCAAGGTTAAAAACACACCTCTTTAATGATGCCTACTCTGTGTAGCACCTTGGCCCTAGTTCTTGATTTAACTTGTTGGTTTTAGTGTCCTGCTGTTTTTATTTGGTTTCACTGTGTTCCTCTGCTGCTGTTTTTAACTGGTTTTATTGTGTCTTGCTGCTATGTTTTTATTTGTACTGTATTGTGTCTGCATCTGTACGGTGACCTTGGGTTTTAGAAAGGCGCCTTAAATAAAATGTATTATTATTATATGTCACATAAAAAAATTTTGATTTAAAATACACACAGTACAGAGAATCACACAAAATCTGGATGTTTTACTGAATCTTTTCCATTTGTCCCAGATAGTTTTAAATTTTACAAACTGCAATCTACCTGAAAAATTAACTATTTACATCCTATACAAACCATTTATAATCTACTGTCAATCATCAAGAGAAGAACAAGGTTTAACTGCATGTTGCGCTTTTTTCGATAAGGGGACCTTAAATAATTTTCAATCAATATCAATCAATCAATCAAATGTTTGTTGGTAGACAAAAAAAAAAAAATCAATTTTAAGAAAGACAATACACAGCTAAAAGAGACAATAAAAGAAAAACACAAAGCATAAAACCTTTGATAAAAACATAAAAACAACAACAATAAATCTTATATAAAAATACTGGATAAAACTGCAGTGCCAGTAAAAGATGACCCAACTAACTGGTAGAGTCAAACCTTCCCAAACATTTTAGCCAATGCATTCTCAGCCTAGATATGTAACGAGAGCAACTCACAGTGGGATTCGAGAGTGCAACCATAATGCTATTGGAAGATTCTTCCAGCCGTCACATAAATTTAAACATCAGGTTTCTTAAAATTGCTTTAAAAGTGCACACTCTCACAGAAACAAACAACTGACTAGCACTTCCACTCCTAGGGATCTTGAGGAGGATTCTCATTGCATCATTGTAAGCCACTTGTAACCTGTGCAAACTGGACTTTTTATAACATGACCACAAATGTGCAGTGTATAGTGCAGTATGCTTTAAATAATGCCACTTTAACAGGGGTAGAACAGCAGCTAAATTTCCATGCAATGGTGTTTGCTTGTGCATACAGCTTGCAGCACTGCCCGTAAATGTCATCATCATCACTCATATCCTCTGTGATAAAGTGTCCGAGATATTTTATCTTTTTACAGACTGCAAGACTGCTACCAGACAGCTTAAACACAGGAAAATCCATCCTTTTATCCTGAATAGTTCTGCAAATTATAATGGCACTTTTGCTGGAATTATATTTAAAATCATATTCCAGTCCATACTCAGTACAAACATCAAGTAGCTGCTGCAGCCCCGCACTACTTGGGCTAAAGACTACGAGGTCATCTGCATACATAAGATGATTAATAAGAACATCACCCATAAAACAGCCTGTGATGCAAGCTCTCAGCCGCCCAGATAGCTCATCAACATATAAGTTGAACAGAACAGGAGATACAATTCCACCCTGCCTTACTCCATTGGACACACTGAAGGGGTCAGAGATACTACCCCCCCCATTTTACGTGCATTTTCTGGTGGGCATACCAATAGGCAAGTACTCTCACAATACATCCAGGCACACCCCTTTGCTTTAATTGAATGAAAAGCTGTTTATGATTCACTCGATCAAACGCTTTGGAGGCATCAATAAAACTCATGAGAATAGTAGAATTTTTAGACCTATATAAATTCACTATTTCCTTAAGAATTCAATCAAGTAAGAGACACCGAATTTTTCAAGTATCTTCAAATCTGGTATCATCTACAATATTTATCCCATACTGAGCAGATTCTAAATCTGAACTAATCTCAAGACGATTTAAGGGTTTTCAGGAAGTTAAAAGCTTGAATACAACTGAAATTAAACAAAAACGGGAGACAGAAGTAAATGAGGTCATCATCAAAAACATGGAGATGTTTTGACAAAAAAAAACTCTTTATAAATATAAATATTTCATTGCACCTGCTTAAAGTCAATATTCTTCAGGCTCCTCCAGTTGCAGGATAAACTGTGGAGCCCAGGGAGAAAAACATTTTCATTTGTTTTGGTCTGGTCCTCCGATCAATAGTTTGTGGATCAAGATTCATGCAGAGATGGAAGCAATCTTGGGCATACAAATCTCCTTTAAGTGGGATGAATTTCTATTTGGATTTTTGTATTCAGTGGACACAGATACAGAGACTTCTGGATGTTTATTTGGTATCATAAGTTTGGCGTCCCAAGAAGCTGTAACAAATACAGGCTTAAATCAACTGTTGAAGACTTACTCTTGATTTTAGTGACGATAAAATCAAATTGACAGTCGACAGCCTGTCCTCCATCAGACCCGTATTCAAGATGTGTGGCAGGAACTCTAATACACAAACCAACAAATGATTAATACATTAGAGTAAGAGCATTATGTGTGAATTGGAACATAGCTTACCTTTAACCTCTAATATGTGTCCAATGATTGCACTATCCCCAGATACCAGAAAGGACAACACAAACTGGATGAAAGCCAAGCGAACGTCAGGATTACCCTGCAAAAGAATGGAGAAAATGACATAAAATACAGAATCCAGCAACTTTAAAGAACATGTATAATAAAAAGGTTAAAACCAGACCCTTTTATCTTTTCTCTTTGCCAGTCCAATGAACGCTTTAATGTAAACTTGACTCAAAACTTCTCTGGCAGCTTCCACTCCCTGAGAGACCATAGCAGTCAGCAGATTGAGGCACTGGCGAACAAACCTGCACACATCAGACACAACACTGGGATTACAACAGGAGTCTGCTGAGACGTGATGTTTTACAGACATTATTAAACCAACCTGTGGTTTACTGAATGAAATGACCCCTGCAGAAGCTTCATGTAATTAGAAACCATCTTTTTCACTATTGCATTGCCCACCACGTTGAAATGGGAGAGGTCACTGGCTGTTCGCAGAAGAATCACCTCCAAACTTTCAAAAATCAGCATCATCTGGATAGAAACACATTTTATTCATTTTATTCTTTTTAGGTGATATGGTGAGAAACAAGCAATCAACTGGTAAATAAACTCAATTTACCTCAGTCTCGGTGTGTTTTTCTCCTTCAAGCAAGCTGAATATCTCTGTACAATCCATTGAGATTTTAATGTAACCCTCAACCACATCATACAGCTCAGGGCTGGGCAGCCTCTTAGAAACGGATATGAACCGTTCCAGTCCTGCAGACGATATCAGACAAGTGGCAAAAATGATGAATTTACTCTTTATATATTTTGAACATAAGCTGTCAGTGATGTACATAAACTTACCCTTCATGGCTCTGGTGGGACTCCTCAGCATGGCTTTAAATTCGGTCCCATTGAACTCCAGAACTTTCTCTTTTTTCACCGGAGCGTCGGACTCCGCCGGAGCGTCGCTACGTCGCTTTTTACTCATTTTGATATAAACGGAACACAAATCATTAATGACTTGTAAAGTATTTTATTTAGTTGAATTATGCAGCCTTTAAAACGGATCTAAACCCACGTTGAGAATAAACAGGAAAAACTCCCTTAAAAATATGATTCCGACTGAAACATTGGCTGCGTACTTTAGTTCCGCTTTTAGTTCCGCGCGCTTACTTCATCCGGTATTTTCATGTGTATTCATACATGTAGAATACATTTAAAATATGAAAATATGTAAATGGATTTTATATGTAAAGATTGAGAAAGAAGGTTGGTTGCTGCGTAATTGGATGGAAATTACAATAATTCAATTCAGTTTAATAAAATTAATAGATTAATGTCAGCAAACTGTGAAAATATGTCACAATATTTAAATTTACAGAAATTTACGAATTGTGAAAACTTGTTATGTTAAATCTATTTTGTTTCAAAAATGCAATATTACACATTAAATATCAACCAGTATTTAAATTTTAACACAGATCAGCCACATGTTTTTTCAGTAAATGTGCACATTGATCTTTACCTTGATTTAAATCTGTTTTAGTTGTTTTTGTTTTATATTCATTTATTTTGTATTTTTCTTTAGAATCCCTAAAAACTAAATAACTTTAAATTTATTTATATTATTTCCTTTATTATTAAGCCACACAAGATACTAAAAATTCCCCATATATTTTATAGCTAGGTCTTTAAAATATGTTTTAATGTCAATAAGAACACAAGAACAGAGTCACTCTGATTTTTATTTTCCTTTTTACACACATCAGTTTCCAACATGCTCTGTTTTAGTCTTCACCCACTTTCAGCATCAAACATTAGGGGAAACATACATTTTTCTAAGACCATGTAGACATAGTTGTGGTTTAGCTTTGTAGACTATTTGAAGGATAAGTGGTTTTCAGCTAAAGTGAAGCTTCTTCTCAGTTACCCATTCACAGACGCTTTTAGACAAGGCCTGACCAAATATAAACGTCGATGTTGAAGTGATGAGGAATCACTTGTGTTCAGTGGATCATTTGAAAATATATATTTTTCCCTATATTTGTAAAGCTATTTTACATTTTTGTCCATTTCTCCTTCAATTGTTTTTAATTGAAACTTAAATTATTGCAACCCTGACTGAGTTTAAATGTTCAATTAGAAAATTAAACCTTCTCATTAATTAGGTCATCTTAAAATACTGCATTACAGTATAACCGACACATTTCTTTCAGATGATTTGCTGAGAAATACTTCTTGTTATTCAGTCATATGTCCAACAGGGGTCACTTCTGCCTGAGAGTTTTTAAGTAACTGCACTGAAAACTGCTGTTGCAGGATGTCAACTGACACTTAAGTTGTTAATATATGCATTAATAAGTACTAGAGCCTTGTTGAACTCGTTGTATTTTGGATACATCACTTATATCAAAGCTTCCCTTTGTGTAATGTAATTTTATCTAACATCCATTGTGAGGTTTGGACTGCAGAATCTGCTATTGTCTGGAATGTTACGTTGGTTTCTGGTGGTTTAATTATAGCTCACTGCTGTGCATGTTATAAAACACATCTGCCTGTGGAGTAGAAACCGCAAAAAAACACTCAAATAACATTTTTGAACAAAATGTGACAGCAATGAAACTTCCTTTGTTCAGTCTTCAGTTTTCACAGTTTAATTACATGGTTCCTGCTAATATGCTATCAAAAAGTGTTCCTTTTAAACTTTAAAAGTCCCTTATTTTTGGGGTATTGTTTAAATCAGAAGTTATGCAACCAACTCATTGAAACAAAAGCTATGACAATATATTAGTTTTCCAAATGCAAACTTTATGGTCTGAATGATTCATCTTATAAGAGATTGTCAGAGCCTGTCAGCTTGTTTACTGCTCTTAAACAAAAATAACATTTGCTGATTAAATGCCTCCAAGGCATGACAAAAGAGATTGGAATATATGTCTCCTGACTCTTCCCTTTGATTTATTTATTACTCTCTTACTTTATTTTATTATTATTGTATTACTCCTTGTGCATGCTAATGGTCTGCAGTATTTAAGAACCCAACACCAGAAGTTATTCTTAAGACTTCCCTCACACCGCCTCATTTCTTGAGCAGATCTTTCTTTTCTTCCATACAAACAGGTTGTTTTTCTGTGTCCTGAAAAGCTTTTATGAGCGTTTCCATCTTGATGTATTATGTTTTGACATCATTAAGCATTAAACAACAAACAAAAATATCATAGCCAGTGGGTTAGAAGGAGCTGGAGACGAGTGAAGACGTTAAAAACTGGTTTTTGTTCGTTATTTCTTGCTTCTTTTTTAATATTTCATTTACTTCTTTCTTTGATTTCATCACCCTCCAAATCTGCTTGGATACAGTTTTGAAAAAAACAAACAAACACAAAAAAAAAAAACACCCAGGTTGATGCAATTTGACAGACTTTGTAAACAAAACTACCTGGATATGATTAGGAAACAAATATTTAGGCTCAAAGGTTTGTGTCAGTGCTACAGTAAAACTCCCAAACTCCACCTAACCATCCACCTATCCACCTATCCATCCATCCATCCATCCATCCATCCATCCATTCATCCATCCATCCATCCATCCATCAGGCTGCACGGTGGCGCAGTTGTTAGCACTGTTGCCTCGCAGCAAGAAGGTTGCAGGTTTGAATCCCGGCTGTGGCCTTGGAGTTAGCATGTTCTCCCCGTGCATGCGTGGATTTCCTCCAGGTACTCCGGTGTTCCCCACAAATCAAAACATGCCTGACAGGTCACGAAATGTAAGTCGCTTTGGGTAAAAGCATCCGCTAAATGAATGAGCATAAACACCCTGGGTGAGAACTTTCACCAACTTAAATACTTTACCAACAAACATGAAAAGAGGGAAAGCTATATGTTGAAAGGAACTGAAGTCTTTAAAACAACAAGAATTAGGACCAGAAGAAAGGAAATGAGCATTTCTGTAAAAGGTGTAAACTTGTGGAATAACCTTGACGGGGAGGCGAGGCCGGATGTAGGCATGGGCAGGGGGGGGGGGGGGGGGGGGGGGGGGGGGGACATTGCCCCCGAAATTCCATGACTGCCCCCCCCCCAAAAAAAAAAACGCAATTGCATGCAGAAATAACAAATAAAAAAAATATTTCAGTGAAAAATGGTCAGAGTGACACAGAAAGAAAAACACAAAAAAGGACAAAAAAACAAAACAAAAAAACACAAGAACAAAAAAAAAAGACAAAAAACAAAAAAGAACAAAAAAAACACATAAAAGAACCAAAAAAACCACACAAAAAGAAGAACAAAAGAAAGAAAACAAAACATAAACCGATAAATGCAGCCTCAACAGGTCATAACCAGTGTCCTATTGTGCCGGTCCCAAGCCCGGGTAAATGCAGAGGGTAGGGATCAAATATGAAAATAAATTTATGGATAGAGGAACTGATATGATGATGGCGTAGATTTTGATGCATTTAAGGGATTGGGGGGGTGTGATGACCAAAAAATTCTTAGCATGTCCAGATTCAATATACTCCTCATAATTGGATGGTAACAAACAATTCCAGATATTAGAACGAGTAGAGGTGACACAGCTCTCTTTGCCCATTATGTTAGATTGTTTTTGAAAGGTTTGGCCAAGTGTCCATCATTTCTTAAAATATGTTCCCTTTGAACCAAAATGGTGGGTGTACAAAGCCTGTCACGGCCCTGCCAGGGATGGTTAGGCCTTTATAGCTCTGGGATGTAGGAGTAGGATATTCAGAGGTTCAAAGAGGTTCCAGCCATGTGTGATCTTGTCAAGGCAAACTCTCTCCTTTTGGCAGAGGGAAAAAAAAATAACAGAGGTTATTTATGACTTTGTTCTCTTCATTGCCATAATTTGACACCCCAATCAACATCGATATGGCAAAAGTATGTAGAAACTGAGCTGAGCACAATAACACAAATACTTTCAAATATCACATCTTTCACTTAAAAATTCACTCGAAGATTACAGTCTTTTTTTTTTCTTACTGCTCAACTGTAAATCACAGGGTTATACTATACTTGTGTTGACTTCTTCTGTTACGATGCCAGTAGCGCAACTGGGTCTGGAGAGAAACGCTGGGTGGTTTCCAAAGAGCTCTTTTCCACAGCTGAAGCCACTTTACCATGCCTGTTTTCACCACAGTGAACCACAGGTCCTTCTGTGAGGTTACTGCGCTTCCGTTGTATGCCTCTCAGAACATTTCAGGCCCTACTCACCATAACCCTACAGCCAGCGCTGCTGAAGGATCAAAGATCACCTCCTGCTTAACAAACAGCTAGACACTCTGCCTATCAGAAACATCTGGGAGTGGTTGGTTGCAGCTGTTAGTCTATGCCCACACCCCTGAAACAATCGGACCAGATGTGGAGATCATCTCACGTAAGGTACAGATGTTTTTGTTCCTCAGAGTCATTCACCACAGGGAGATGTAGGATGCTTTTTGAGGTCCTATTAAATTTAGACTGTTTGTGCTGCGCCCAGATTGGGTTTGGTGCCTTGGGATATGCCACTGGCTTGTGGGTTGTCACTATTCAGCAAGCTGATTGAAAACAGTGCTAAACGTAAAATGTTCATGGAAAAGAATACAAGTAGTGTTGTTTTCTCTAAATGGATGAGCGTGAATCATGGAAATTACCCAGCGTAACCCCACCGATGCTATAGAGACAATAACGCTGCAGAATTGTTCCACAGATTTCACATAATAAGCACTTAGCGCATGATGTTGAAATATGCCGCCTAAATTAGGCGGTTGTTTTTGCAATATGTATGTTTATAATAAATCCCGCAATCTGTCCACTTTGAATGCAATCCAGGGACGATTTCATTTTGGGGTTTGCTGCAGCTCTCTTACATGTGGGAAATATTCAAAGGAACAAAGTGTAAAATTATTCATGAAAGTGTGGTATTTGTTTTGAAGAACAACACAAGTTAGCAGAAAAAAAATCAGAGCTGAAGAGAATGGTAAGTTTTTCTAAAGTTTCAGCAAATATTCTGGTGCTACTGTAAAAAGGAAAACCTATAAGTCATCGATCTATAATAATAATAATAATAATAATACATTTTATTTGTCAGCACCTTTCACAACAAGGTCACCTTACAAAAAACAAAGAATAGCAAAACTTACAGACAAAATAGAGAAACGATGACAGAAGTGACATCAGAAAATGTCATTACAGGCTATTAAGAAACAGAGGGTTTGTTGATTTAAAGAGAGAAGGCCAGTCTGAACAGGTGAGGTTTGAATTTGGATTTGAATCAGGGCAGACAGTCTGTGTTCAGATGTCAGGAGGAAGTGAGTTCCAAAGCCGGGGAGCAGAAGGACTGAAAACTTTTGTGAAACGAACAGGAGGAACCGTGAGGTGAGGGGCAGAAGAAGACCCGAGGGAGCGGGAGGCAACAGCAACGTAGATAAGATCAGACAGGTATGGAGGGCGAGATGATGGAGACATTTGTAGAGGAGCAGGATTTTGATGGAGTTAGAGTCGATGAAGGGATTTGTGGGGGAGACCAAAGAGGAGAGAGTGTCGGTCCTCGAGGTGACGAGGCTGTGGACAAAAACGGCTGCAGCGTTGGGAGTGAGAGACGGTCGGAGTCAATTATTGTTACCTAAAATTAGTATTCACCATTTATGGTTGTTTATGAGTAAATATTTTCACTGTTGAGATTTAGTTTCTTTAATTTTAAAAGAAAATTTGTCTTAGTTGGTATTTGCCAATCGTACATCATCATCAAATCTCTTGCAATCTCAAGAGTTGAGTTAAAAACAGGTTATATTGTAAAAACTTGGAGGCAGGAGGAATAAATGAATGTTTTAATGATAAAATAAAGAAAAACTTAAAGGCATATTCCACCAAAAAGAGATTTTTTTTTTTGTCTATTGCCATATTCTCCATAGTTGGATCAGTGGGCAAAAACAATTTGTAACCAGCCCACACTAACGTAAGTGACGTCACCACGTTCATAAATGTTACGTATGCACGTTAACGCTGAAGCTTTTGATTGGTCCGGACAAATTCGCGGTTGTAGTCCTTCACTGGAGTTAAGGACTACAACTTCGTTTGAATGAATCTTTAGATTTATTCACATCAGGACTAACAAAATATACAGAAGAATCCTACATTTATACAAACGGTCAGGCCTGCTAAATATATAAATACATTTAAAACATTCACATATGAGAACTGTTGTGCTCATTTGGCACAGTCTGGTGTTGATTTGATGTAGTTTCAAAACAAAGACAACATCATGTTTTTATTAACAAACTACAGATATAAAGTAAACATTTAGGCGGTCAGAATCATGTATCTAATAACAAACCTGCTAAACTCTTTCCAAAACAAGTGTGAAAGAACAGTATCGATAGGGGTTTACAGAGTATTTTGTCTGAGTGGCTTTGCCGTAGTGTGACGTCGTCGGTAGGAGAAGGACCCGAGTCGATCTGGCAGCCCGAGCAGATCGGGTACCTACACCGGCAGTACCTTAGCTTTAGCTTAGCATAAAACACTGTAAGTGAATGGTAACAACTAGCATTGTGAGAAAAAAGTCCTTAAAACTCACTCAGTAGTGATACTAATGATACTAATTCTGCCTAGTGGCCTCAATCATCATATCGACTGCAAGTGGAAATAAAAAGTAACACAAAGGAATTACAGGTACTATTTTAGACTTGGGACTACTTTATGACAAAGAACAGCTGTAAGCCTCCACTGAAAGGTGCAAGGACATGCCGCAGCGGCTCCAAAGACGCCTACGTTCGTAAATACAAATACTGGTTACTAGGCTAAACCCAGTAAAGTTTTTTGAAGATAATCTCTGTGCAGCTCGCGCCTTTGTGTTATTTTTCATCATCTTTAAAGTTTGCAAACAACGTGCGGCTACGTGTTTACAGATGTAGGCGTCTTTAGAGCCACTGCGTCATGTCCTTGCACCTTTCAGCGGAGGATTACAGTTGTTCTTTGTCATAAAGTAGTCCCTGAGTACCTGTAATTTCTTTGTGTTACTTTCAAACGAAAGCTAAAGGAGTATTGCCGAAACAGGATAATAGCTGGGCTGGTTACAAATTGTTTTTCCCCACTTATCTAACCATGAGGAATATGGCAATAAACAAAAAATATCACTTTTGGTGGCGTATCCTTTTAAAACAGATGAAGTACAGGGCAAACAAAAAACTCAAGGAAGCCAGAAAGTGAAAAGTGTTGACAACTGTTATATGTGACAAAGCACTGAAAAAAGAGGAGGGTTGTGTGCAGGGATGAGCAGCTTTATGATGAGTAATAGGTGTGAGAGACTGTGACCCTATAGCACAAAGGGCTAAACTGAAAGCAAGATGAAAACAGTGAGTATCTCCAGTGGTCAGGGGGCAAGAGGCAACCTGGATGGCTCGCCAGTCCATCACAGGGCGACACAGAGACAAACAACACTCACACTTAGGTGCAATGTAGACACACCAATTAACCTAACATACATGTCTTTGGACTGTGGGAGGAAACTAAAGAACCAACTCATGCATGGGGAGAACATGCAAGTACAGAGGCCACAGTTAGGCGCGAACCCACAACCTCCGTGCTGTGAGGCAACAATGCTACCAACGGCGCCACCAAGCATCCCAACAGGAAAACAACAAAAGAAAACCTGTCAATAAGAAATGACTCAAACCCCAAAGCTCTGATAAAAAAATACAAAATGTGAAACCAAACCCAAACATTGCTGCAGATGTTTGAGGAAACTTGTCATCACACACATTTTTACACTGAATTTATACCGAGAAGGATTATTATAAACAGATTAAATTCAAGTGGCTTTTTCCTGAGTCCAGTTTATGATGCATTAGACTTCACTTTGAAAATGTAAACCTAACAAGACAAAGACATGAAGACCCAGAAAGTGACTGCAGAGTTGACATATCCATGCAGTGGATATGATGTTAATATCAGACCTGAAGGGGTCTGGAGAGTCTTCCACTCCTGCAGACTCCCTGTGGTGAATAGAAAAACACTTTGGTGGATATTACACCCTGTTATTCTTTCCCCCCTCCTGTCTCTGCCTTTTCTCCCTCTCTCTGCACACTATTAAAACAACATCTTTGGCCCAGGCTCACCAAACATGACATCGGAAACAAAGTTCAGTGAACTCCCCTCGCTGTGACCCCTTCATACCCGATTCATATGGATTAAATGGTTCTGTTTTGTACTTCAAAGGCAGGTCTGCTGTTTTACAGGCTGCAACTTCATGTTTAACTCGTCTTCCCCCTGCAGTTTAGTCATGCTCATTTATTTTTGTCAGAAAAAGAAAGAAAATGTTGCCATCGCTAATCATCATGCACTGTTTTTGACTCACAGTTTTAGACCTCTATCTGTTTCTTTGCCATGAGTTTGTTCTGCCGTCTGATATTCTCTGAAATGGGTTTAATGTAAAGTTAGTTATCTGTCAGAAAATAGCTGAACACCACCTACCTTCATTATCTATGACATTTTAAGTCTGCAGGGTATGAGCAGTTAGAGTGACGAGCTAATAGGCTTTTCTTGTACACCCGTCTGTAACGCTGAGTCCTCTTCACTCTTTTGAGCCCTTTTATTTTCTCTGTGTGTTCTAATTATTATTCTATCTCTCATAATTGTGAAGATTGGCTGGTGAATCATCAGTGAAATTACCTTGGAGTTTTGTCTTTCAGTTTTAATTAAAAATAAAAACTTCACTTGAGAATCAAATTGAATGCCGCCAATGATGCAATCATCAAGTTTTTATGAAAGCATCTACGATTCTGAGAAGAGGAAAAGAGAGCAGACAGTTCTCATCAAACTAAGCAGTTTTCTTTTGTTTTATTTGAAATGTTCTCCAATTTATGTCGCTCATGTTCTCATCACTGCCTCACTGAGGCTACTTTTCTGTCATTTTTTTAAAAGCAGAATTGTGTTCAGTGTTATAAAGACAAATCTTTGCACTGGAAACTGGTTTTCCACAGGCTACCTACCTACCGTCTTGCGTCCCAAGCTTCCCTCACACCACTGTGATCAGGCAGCTACTTTATCTGTTTTGACAACCTTACAATTTGGCAATTATTTTTGGAAGAAAAACAAACTCTCCTTACTTCAGGAAGGTTTTTATTCAAAACCTCAATGAATCATCAAGGACTTAAAACAGGATGTAGATGTTTTATAAATATATGCTTACAAAATGATTTCTGTCACCATTAAAATAATTACGGGGGTATATTCATCTTTAATTTCTAATGCACAACCTTGACTGTGGGTGCAGCTGCTCCCTTAAAAGTGCTACTGATTATAGTGTTTGTGCAAAACCAAAGCACACATGGCTCTGACAGCAGAGCTCTCATCTTTAACATCTGTGCATGACTAATAGTGAAACATGACATACTGATGTAGGATCTTCCCATGGGTCTTTCATACATTAAATTTACAGCCCATCATCTTTGTACTCCATTCCTTTTGTTGAGCATGCCATAGATTTCTTTGGCTTTGCTATTTAGCATTGTTCCTAAACTTTAACAAGAATTTATTCCCAAGATGGACCTATTTTACGCAACAGGCTGCGTTGCATCAGTAACTGACTGTCACGACCTTCAGGAAAATAGATGTGCATTTAAAGCAGTGTGTTCTTGACCCTTTGATGTCACTATCTCCCTGATATCTTCCAATTTTCTTTGCACATTTTAGGCAGAATTCAATAATAAGAGCAGACCTTGGCACAGGATGTTGACCAGATACTTAAATATTTCATTTTTATTCATGTTCAAAGGTTTTCTGCACCAGTTGCCTTCCATTATGAATAATAATCCTCCAAATCACAACTTAGATTTTCATTTTAAATTCTAAATAATAGCCAAAGTGCTTTAGTTACTCACAAAGGTTAGGATTAAAGAGCAACACCGAAAACTAATGCTTCACTAATACATTCTTGAAAAATGCACAATAGGTATCTCTTTCACTACTTCATTACTGTGCTTGAATTGGCAGCATGTAATAAGTATTTAATGACTTTAAAGTTTGCAGAAATAGTTGCACCAATGTCCCAGTTTCAGCACTACCTTTTCTCAGTTTGCTGTGAAAGAGGTGAGGGGTATCTGGAGGGACACATGCAGACAAACTCACACCTGGGGGAAAGTTGGTGCCAAAATATTCTAATCTTTCATCACTGGATTATTTGTGGAAAGAGTAGAACCAAAGCGTTAGCTGATTTTATTTAATTGGGCTTCAGTTCAGTTCAGTTTATTGTCCCTCAGAGGGAAATCTGGCTTATTTATAAAGTGAAAAGTCACAACAACAGTAATCTGAGGAATGTAAAACCTAATAAAAAGCAGGCAAATAAAAAACTTAGAAAAACAGAAAGAGTTAGAATTAAGTTTGTGCAATTAATTCTAAATCAATACAGAAAATTTCAATCATTCCATTAATAATGCACTAAATATTAGTTTGTTTGTAATTAGAAAGTGCCAGTTTGGGTAAATGATGTCTAGCTGAGAAAGCCAGCAGACTGAGCATCAAGTATTCACTTTAATTCAGTCCCCCACCCTCAGCGTGCACAGCACAGCACAGCGTGGTGGGGTGGGGGACAGCAGAGACCTCCTTTTGAACAGGGAGACTCAGGAAGGGTGGCCATCTGCCTCAGAGACACGACCAGACACAAAACAGAAGGCCAGGAGACACACACACACACACACACACACACACACACACACACACACACACACACACACACACACACACACACACACACACACACACACACACACACACACACACACACACACACACTTAACAGCAATGTGCAAATTTGAAGAGTAAAAAGTGAGTAAAGACAACGAGAAGAAGTGCTTCATGCAGCTTGTGTTTAATTTGTTTTGTGCCTATTGTCTTCAAAATAAGACTTTGCTTTCTAAACTCATAACAGGAACTTATCAAGAGTGAATTTTGCAGCCAATGGAGAGTGGTTAAAAAGTGAGAAACCACTTGTTTTCTGTAAATTACATTAAACTCTCAGTGCTAATCACAGTACCACCAAACAGCAGCGAAATAAGAAAAATACAAGCTTAGAACCTCTGCAAGAAAATATTTGTTAAAACCTTTTAATTTGAACTTTCTGCTCAGTTGTTGACACAAGTTCACATTAAATACAGCATTAACAGTCTCTACAAGGGCTTTAACTCTATTTTTAATACATGAAAGTTTACATTACTGACACAGTAATATAGTTTAGAATTAATGGTTTTTCCTTCTAACAGGATAATGATGACAGTGTAAAGCAGGCATGTCCAAAGTGTGGCCAGGGGGCCACTTGCGGCCCTCAACTGCATTTCCATAATGGTAGTCCTTTAAAAAAATTGTCTTTTAAAAATGTAAACATTTCAATTCAATCCAAAGTATTAGGTTTTCATTATCCAGGTTTATTCTTTTAATTAAACTTCCTGGTAAATGGAACCACAAACACTCTTAAAACAGCAGACGTGAACTTTTTTCTTAAAATCTGACCAAATCCAGCAGCTTTACTGAACAAAGAGGGACCCAGATCCCCTTGTTGCTGATAGCATACTAGATTTTATATTTTCAAGAAACTATAAAACAACTGACCAATCAAATCCAGGGAATTTGATGGTTTTCTTTTACTGAAGCAAACATTTGAAACCCTTATGTCTATTTTTTGAGCAGTACAAAATCAGAAAATCACTTTAAAACCATTTTTGCATTTTAAAATAAAAAATGAAATTTATTTGGCCCCCGAAGACTTTTAACTTGGAGATTTTGGCCCCCAAAAGTTTGGACACCCCTGGTGAAAAGGATGGGGAGGGAAGCAGGACCCAATGGTGCAGGTGGAAGGCAGGTTCAGGAGATGAACTTAAAAAATATAGGCTTCATTAATGCTCAGGACTAGATTAAGACAGCGTGGAAAAAAAACAGACGAACTGATGACCAGAGACAAAGGCAGGAGGGCTTAAATACAAGGGAGAGCAATCAGGGGAACAAGGAGCAGGTGAGTTCACGGGAACAGGTGTGTGAGCAATGGCTAATTAGTGGAGGAGAAGAGAGCAGGGGCAGGAAAAGAGCATGACAGGGGAACTAATAAGCAAAAAAAAAAAAAAAAAAAAAAAAA
>SSNR01000169.1:1029331-1040856 GCA_006937965.1 Callopanchax toddi | reverse complement strand
AGGGGAAAAAAAAAAAAAAAAAAAAAAAAAAAAAAAAAAACCCACAAACCGTGTTAAAGAACAAAACATGAGTCACAGACAGGACAGGACAGACACACAGGACAGGACATAAATGTGAAGAACACAGGCGTTTATAAACCAAGACAAAATTAAAACTACAAAACTAAACTTAGAACATAAACACGCCGTGGAGCCTAAAACTGAAGGAATCAAAACCTGATGCACTAAAACAAAAGACCACGGGGCAAACACTGAACTAAATAACAGCAGGAGTGACAAAGATGAGGGCGTTCGAGCAGGGGGGCTGAGGAGGGATCATTACAAACAGTGACACTTTAGGAGTCAGTTCATGAAGGAATCTGAAGGCTTTTTATAAACATCTATTATCACTGTTACTGAGGTAACTGATCTGATGGAGGCTAAAAAAAAAAGGAAAACTATCACTTTTGAATTAAAAAAAGAAATAGAAGTTTTTTTTTACAGTGATTCCTTCCCTGATTTCTTAAATGGGACTTTAAATTTAAAATGCAGTAATCCTCAGTTTCCTGTTCTTTTAGGGATGGATATCGGTATCGGTCTACCGATAATATCGGCCGATATTGGCATTAAAATGCAATATCAGTAAATATCGGTATCGGTTTTTGTAATGATGACACACATGACCTTATACCATACACATATTATACATCAAACTGTTCGGCTACTTCTCCTCTCTCAAAATATAACAAATCTGATGTATAGTTTTTGAGATATTTTTTATTTATTTGGCACACCTAGCATTAAATACTGTGCTTGTCTTTTTTTTTTTAATGAGGGCTACCCCGCTTATATCGGTATCGGTTTATCTCGGTATCGGAAATTAAGAGTCAGACAATATCGGATATCGGTAAAAAAGTCAATATCGAGCATCCCTACTGTTTTTCCTTTGAAAGCTGTTTGGTTACATCTAGGAAACATTAGTTTCTAACTCTTCAGACCAGTTCCTTGTTTAGTGAATGTTGTAAATGTTTGTCTAGAAGGGATCATGTGACCTTGAACAAATTGCTACAAGCCTAAAGGGCTGCTGTCTTTCCTTTAATACACAACTGACAAAAAAAAAAAAAAATCTGTGACCAACAAACCATCACACACATAAAATAAGTTTATTATTTACTTAAAACAACAAGGTCAGGGTAACATCCTGAGAGGAATTTGACAACCTTGTAGTCAAAGAACAAAGGAGGAGGACACTTGTCTTAATCATACTTTTAGATGACATCACATCCTAATTTTACTTTACACTACCTGAGCATTTAGATTTTAGTTATGGTACTTCTTTTAGCTCACATTTTACAAAGCATATATTTCCCCTATAATAAATTTTGTTCTCAGTACCATAAATAAATAAAGATAACTCACCGGTGATGGGCGGGAGGTTTCCTGTGAAACCCACTCACATCTGCCAAGAAAAATGATCACAGCAACCAACTCAGGAAGGGAAAAATCATTTCCATGGTATTTTTTATTAATATTTCTATTTATCTTGTCATCCTTGGTGCTTTGATGATATAGTTAGCAAAGTTCAGTGAAGCTACCATGGTGAAAAGATGAAGGAATTCATCTGTTGCTTTAATCTGACCCAGGGCTTTTTGATTTAAAACGACTGAACGAATAGTCCACCAAGTCCAAACGCTCTCGATTGACAGCGTTGTGAAATGTAGAGTAATGGGGATAAGAGCCTGTTTCTTTCTTCAAAGAAACGTTTGCTGAGCACTTTTGTTTTGTGGAATTCCAGAGCATTTCTCTCGGCGCTGCACATTCCTTACCTCCACAACACAATGCATTCCTGAAGAATAAAAGTGATCTCCATCAGAATTAGTTAGACTCCCAAACAATGTCGGAGGAATTTTATCCAGCAGGAAAACCGAGTGTCACACGGTGTGATGGATAGTGTATTAATTAGAGAGCAGTCGCTGCTGAAGGAGGTGTCTTTGTTATAAGACAGACTGCTGGTAGCTGGATAAGATCCAAAGTCTGTCTGATCCTCACTTCTTTTAAGAAGCAATGACTTTGAGAGATGAAGGCTGCTGGGATTTATTAACAATGTTTACTGTAGGTTTGAAATAGTTTGAGTACATTTTCAAACAGATTGCAGCCGCTGCCAACACTTTTCCTACATGCTGAATTATCTTAAATGTAGTAGTGTGCATGGGGTTACACTGATATTACTTAGTAGTTGTCAAAAGGTTTGCAGAAGTATTAGTAGTTAAGTATCGTTTGACAAGAAACACATTTTTTAAATAATATGTTCTGTGCTGTAATTTTAAATTAACATTTAGGCTCAATATGCATGTTAATTATTTATGCTAGAATTTTAAATCGTCTTTGTCTGGTCAGAATGTACAGGCTCCTGGTTTAAAATGCTCAAAATATTAAATATTTAATGCAACTTACTGCTCTGTTGGTTTTAAAAGCATTGTTTTTGTCAGTAAATGCAGGAAGAATCAGCAAGATTTATTTTCTAAATGAAGATTTTTTTTTTTTTTTTGGTCAGGAAAAAGCCCTTGAATATGTACATTCACATCTTGAGTTTGATGAACAAAACCAAACCACATCCTGTGAGAACAAATTGTCATGCAAAGCCATGTTTCTGCCAAAATTAAATTTTGCCTCTGAAATGAGAATCTGAACAGGAAATAAACAATGCTTTGAAAACCGAGCCCCTTTTTGGAGGTGATGCAGAGTCATGTCCCCTTCATTAAAAAAAAATAAATAAATAAATCATATTGACTAAATACCAGCACACACACATAAAATACAGCACACTCAAGGAGATTTTACCAATATAAGATAACCAAAAATAAAAGCTTTCTGGCTGGTGGTGCAGATCGCTTTGACCTGAGTGATATCTGAGCAGTAAACCCGAAAGGTTCAAAGAGTGGCTTAAAGGTCAAACAAACAAAGCAATAAACAGATAAATACATTAAAACTTGTGTTTGCTCTTCTTTTATTTAATTATCAGGATCCTTGTCAACAATTATGGTTCCTTATTTTATACCAAAAATAAACACTGACGTTAAAACACCCCTTTACTGAAAAGGGTGCATCCATATTTTGCAGGTTTTAATGGGTTCACATAGTTTGTGGACTCAAATTTCAGTCCAGTTTGGATGTCAAACATTTAATTTAATCAATGTGAATGATTTTATTGTGGTGGTTTTAGGAGGCAGTGCTCATTCGAAACACAAATTGATAAAACCTATTAGATGGTAAAGAACTAGGGGCTCCCAGAACCTTTCTTTCTCACCCAAATAAGAAACATCTGTTCCCTCAGTATAACATCCTCTTGAAAAGAGCATGCTTTGTAAGTGTTTAGAATGTGCACACAAAGTAGAGAACTGATCTTAGGTTTCTCCATTTGATTTATGCAGAGTGCTACAAATACCCAGTGAACACTTCCCATCTGCATCTTTTAGAGGAAACATTTACCAAACCAGAGCTCAGATTTCCACAAATACTGAGCATTCTGCAGGAAATGGTCTGCCAGTGCTTCTGGTCAGTGTTTGGTCTCTGCTTTAAATACAACACCCAAACACTAAGTCCAGTCATACCAACAAACTACATCCAAAAACACACCATTTCTGTTCATGACTATCTAACATGCTTACTCACTGAGTTTGCAAACACTTCAGAGTTTAAAGAGGTTCAGCAGAGTTGCACTGTTTAGTGGTGATTCAAACGTATGAGATCAAACTCACTTTTATCATAGAGTCAATTAAAAAATGCAGGTCTAATTAGGCTATACAAAATATATTAATATACTTTTTGTAACACATACTGAAACCAATTAATTAAACTTAATCAGTCAAAAAATATCAAAAGTTGAAGCAAAATATACATTTTCAAGCATCAATAATAAGAAATAGAACCATATGGAGAAATATAACTGGATTTAGCACCGCAGAGCATTTGGGTCATAATTTAAAACGACAAAAGCATTGTTTTTCATGTGCAGTATGTTGAAAATGTGTTTTTTTAAATCATTATACAATTTTTACCGGCACTGACTTTTCAAACCACCGTAAAACACATGCAAGTTTAACTCTTGGAGGTGTGCAACATCAGGAAGGCATGACAAAACAAGAGCACACTAGCAAAATGGAAAGTGACAAAATAATATTTATTATACTGCTACTACTAAACAACATCATTTTTCGCACATTGCTTCATCAGTGTAAACACATGAATGAATGAATGAATAATTTTATTTGAACATATCTGAACATAATTTCATTTATATACCGGTATATATATTGTTGTGTTGTTGGTTTTGCTGTTGTGTTGTAATTTTTTGTTAATAATAATAATAATAATAATATAATGCATTTTATTTCAGGTGCCTTTCTGTCACTCAAGGTCACCGCACAATTCAAATTCACAATAAAACACAATAAAACTAACAAGTTAAAAACAACCAGCATAAAAACACACAGTAAAACAATAAAACCATAAGGTTAAAAACAACCAGTAGAAAGACCAGCATAAATCTCACTTACACTGAGTAGGCGACTTTAAATAAATGAGTTTTCAGCCTAGTTTTAAAAAGTGGGAGAGATGTGATGTTTTTATGGTCAACCGGGAGGGAGTTCCAGAGCGATGGGGCTGATCTGCTGAAGGCTCGTTTTCCCGTGGTGGTAAGTCTAGCAGGAGGATTGTACAGATTTAGAGACAAAGAGGAGCGGAGGGATCGAGAGGGTACAGTTGTGTTGTGGCTTTTGTTGTTCTCTAGTGACTTTTTGTTGTTGTGTTCATAACCCAGTCTCAGCTGATGTTCTGTGTTTAACTGGTTTTGCAGTTTTTCACAGAACGAGACTTTATCTGCAAGCTGGTGTTTTAAATTCTCAAGCTTCCTATGCTGGTGAAGGTTCTCAATCATCCAGGTCATGGTAATCCAAAAAGGGGTTTGAATAAAGGCAACTGGACTTATTTGGTTCTTTGAAGACGTTTCAAAGTACCGAACTCATGGAGGAGCTTTGTCAATTCCGTTTTTAGTAAGGGAGAGAGAAACTTATAAACTGTGGTTATCATTGTCTGTGACACACCTCCTTCCTGCCCCCTGAGAAGACACCTTCTCACATTAGTTCAACATAGTTGCCTTTGACTATATATTTACACCAAATGACCCATTTAACACCTGTACATACAAAATATTTGAGCATTCCTTTACCCATTTATCCACCTATAAACACAGCAAATATGAAAATAGACATTTACCTCTACACGTATTTACAAACATACCCAAAATCCTACATGTGATACACTTATACATACAAATATTTTAGCACCCCTATCAGTCACTTGATCTCACCCAGTCAGAATCCCTCTTTTTACCTCATGAGAACCATATTTTTGTACCACTCTCTGGTCATACTTGGACATTTCTTCAACTCATAATTTAATCAATTTCACAATTTTACTCCACAAACAGAAATGCAATTCCTCCCTTAAATTATACCGTTTGTCTCTATATGAAAAGTATTTCTCTATGTTACCAGGGAGTAGTTATAGCTTTATACAGTATTTGTGAAAAAAATGAACTATAGGTCAGTGATCTTTAATATTCTTGATTTGAAAAAAAAAAGGTTGTTTGTATGATCTCTATAACCACATCATTGATCTTCAGAAAACTGCAAATAGGTTTTTAAAAAGTTTTAAGTATTCAAAACAAAGTAAACACGAGCAAAGTAAATACTCCGTCAATGCCAATTCATTGTCTGCCATTTTCACTAAAGGTCTGCAAATCTAAAATTCCATCTTTGCTACTGTTTATAATGTTCAGGTTTGCAAACAAGCTATAAAAAATGAAATCACATAAACTTGGGCAAATTAATTAAAAAGAAAGGAGATATAGGTGAATGTTGTTTAGCTCTCAACTCAGAATTTGAGAGCTTTTGTTGCAGTTTGTGATGGAAAGCCGAATTTATTCAAAAGTCTTTAGATAGCATATCTTTGTTTTTTACATTTTGAGTGTTCAGTTTGGTGTTTTCATCCTTCTCATTCAGTGTTTCTGTTCTGTGAGTGGTTTGCCATTCTCCTACCTTTATTCTTGATTAAATTTGATCTGTTTATTATTTCTTCCATGTATTCTGAGCACGGCGACAGGAGCCAAGCCGTGAGGTTTTCCATCTGATCCATGTTTAAACGTCACTAAAATAAGCATCACAGAAAAATTACTAAGACCACAACCTTGTGATGTGGACAGCGTCCGACCTCAAAGTAGAATTGCAGATTTATGCTTCATTACCGCACCTTGATTTTTATTCATGACCTGGTATGACTCACAGGAGCAGAGGGAAAAAAGTCTAAACCGGCTGTGAAATGAGCTAAACTCGCTGCATTATGCATTCACAGGATGATACCTATTATGGGTTTTTGTTGTTTGTAAAATGATAAACAAATGCATCAGTTTGACATTTTAATTTCAGCACATCTTTTGATCTTTTACCATAAATCAGAGTCAAAGACACTTCTGTCGAGTGAAGAGTTTGTCTGATCTAAATGTTAAGGCTGTAGGATATTTGACTTGTCGGCATACCGGATATTTTTGGGTTAACCATATTTGCATGTGTTTGAAAGGATTTGTTCAATAAAAATTGATCTTGATAAAGCCGGAAGTTTTGCTTTTCTTAATAAAACAAATGTTTGCTCACGTTATCATTTGGGCTGAAAAAAGAAAGAAAAAAAAACTCCCACAATGTTATAAAAGAGGAAATGACAGCATAAACAAACGCCTTTGTTTTCTTTATTACAACTCATATGAAGCTATCAATAAACACACTTTATTCATTTAACTGACTTGCTAGCGTGCATATTTCCAATTTTAGTGATGCATTTGTCTTTTTTGATCCTTTGCAGACTAAATTAATAAAACAAAGATAAAACCCACAGAAAAATCATTTTAATTTGTGCAGTGTAGAAAGAAAATGGGGGGCAGCTACTGCAGGAAGCAGTGATGATTACTATCCGACTGGAAGCGAAGCCGTAGGCTATCTGCTCTCGTTGATTGGTGCGCGCGTGTTGGTGTGAGCTTGCCCACTTTGCTGTCACAGTAATAATGAGAAGCTGCAACCTCTGGAACTCATCCCACTCTGTGATAGAGCAGTTCAGAGAACGGGCAGACATCATTCGGCTGCCTTGAAGTCAAAATTCTTTAGTTGCAAAAATGTGTTGGGGATGTGCTGACCAATGACTACTGCTGGGTCTTTTTAATCAGTGCAAACTCTGAACACTGTATTTGGCTAAAATGGTGGCATCCTAAAACCCAATGATGTCATTTTGCTAAACAAGAATGTTTGAAAATGTTTCTTCGGCGATGACAACAACATAAATCACTGCACTGCATGCGTTCGCCCAATTTATGTCAGATGTTTCACAGTGAGACGCTGACACAGCAGGGTGCCTTTTGTTGCTCTCTCATTTATCAGCTCTAAACACAAAGTGGCTCGAGTTCAATAACTTACAATGATTGACACGACAGTGAAGCAGGGTTATGATTCCAACACGATGGGAGATAAAACAAAGTTCCTCTTGGGAGCTGACAGATGATGCAAGCTGCTCCTTTCAAGAGTCACGAGATACCAGGAAAAGTTACAGCCGTTGTTTTTTTTCTAGACCTTTAGATGAAAAATCCCTCCAGGAGGTTTCTTGACTATTGACATCTGCAAAAAGACATACCTTCTTGTTATGTTTTTGTAGAGGAAAGTATAAATTTTGAGCTGTGTAAAAGTATCGGTATTCGCCACCTTGCAGGTTTCCTCTGTTTTTTCTTTTTTGTCATTTCTAAATGTTTTAGATCAGTAAACGTATTCCTGATGTTTTAAAATCTGACAAAGATAACCTGAGCAAATGCAAAAATCTGTTTCCAAATGATGATTTTATTTTATAGATCACAAACCTATCCAAACCGGTCTGGTCTGATGTGAAAAACTACTGCCAACAAAACTTAATAACTTGTTGTAACATCTTTGGCAGTAGCAGATGCAATCAAGCATTTGTCATAAGTGAGTCTCTCTCATCGCTGTAGAGGAATTTTGGCCAACTCTTATTTGCAGCATTGTTTATAGATGCAGTCTGGAGTATCTGAGAGAACCTTTTGAATCCAACATACCAAGGCCCCTCCCAAATCATCCCCTCTCCCCCCTCCCGCTTCCTCTAACCCCACCTTTACAATTGTGCATGTGCATCACTCCGGTCTCTAATGTCACCTGACTTTTTTTGTTTTTCTTTCTAAAGTGGATGTAGCCCTCGGTAGCTGGGGAATGGCTAACTTTTGAGCAGAAGTTTGCTCCAACTTCTCCATGACCGCTCTTTTCCAGTATGGGGACTGTAAACAGGAAGACAAAGAGCATCCTGTGTGCAGCACCACCTTTACAGGTTTGCGCGATGCTGATGATTGACAGCTGATAATGCAGAAATTAGAATTCTATTTGCTTAAAAAATTTAGCTGTCAATATGAATTCATAGAGTCTATGGGAGGAAGGAGGGACTGAAGAAGAATAACAAATGTTGTGGAGCCCTACGTACCATATATCATAGTTTAGAGCTGAACTTTCATTTGAAACATTTTTAAAACTTTAATACATAAAAAATTGCTCCAGACTGTAGCTTTAATTCAGCCACACTGATGGGGTTTTCAGCATGAATAGCTTCTTTTAAGGTAATTTTCCTACAGGATTTTAGACGGCAGAATTCATGGTTCCACCAATTAAAGCAAGTTGTCCAGGTCCGGAAGCAGCAAAGCAGCCCCAGACCATGACATTACCACTACTGTGTTTGACCGTTATTTTTCTGAAATGGAGTTTTACACCAGATGTAACAGGATGCACACCTTCCAAAAAGTTAAAGGCACACTATGCAATTTTGGCTTGTTTTTAGCACCCCCTAATGTCCGTTTTAAATCACTGTCGTAAAAATGTTAGCATTGTCTTTACTCAGAAACACCTAAATCTAACTGTTGAAATGTCTCCTCAGCCTTCACTCCTTTCTACTGGAGCGGTTCATCACTCATTCAAAGAAATCAGCTGTGTTCAAGCAGGGAGAGATGGGAAAAGAGCAGGAATCATGAGCTAAAAACACTCTGGCGCTAGCATAACAGCTAGCTACATTGGGTTAGCCTAATGGTGCATTCGATTTGTCCTTAGAGGTCGGAACTGGGAATGATGTCACACCCGAGTTACAGCGCTCTGTTTGCAAAGTCGGGAAACCAAAGTATAAAGTAATTTACCGTTGTATTTCTTCACATGTTTGGTTCACACACAAATACATTGCCATTGTTGCCTTTGTTAGCTGCACGCATCCAAAACATTGTTTAAGACTTTAATTAATTTGCTCATGCAAACACTCTGAATTCATTTAGAGTCAGAAGATACAAAGCACTACATGTAATTCTGAATTTAGATACATCTGAACAAGAAGATCTTGCAAAATAAACGTGTTTTCACAGCATTTTAACTGTTCTTGTGAGGAGTCGCCATCTTTTTTCCCAAAGTCGGGACACAAAAAAATCTCAGACTTTCTGAGTGGGAAGTCCGACTTCGGGAGCGTTCTAGTTGGTTTTTCCCCTCTCGGAACTCGGAATTTCCGACTTCCGAGGACAAATCGAACGCACCATAACCCTCATGAGATACGTGACTTTGTGAGACTTCAGGGCACCGGACCAGAGACTCAGAAGTTGCAAACATGGTATTCTGGATCCAAGCAGCAGATGGGGCTGATTTCTTAGTCCTACAGGCCCAGCAGTAATCAGAACTGGGTGTGGCTACTAGTGCAATTTAACAAATGTTTTCAAATAATGTTGCTAATAGCAGTTAAAACAAGGAGAGTTATTACTTATTCACAAAGAGCCAGGTTGGTTTGGATAGCTTTTAAATACAATCATCATTGTTAAAACAGCATTTTTAAAAATTTAGTCAAGTTTTATTTGTCTGATACTAACCTTTTTTGCGTATCTGAAACATTTAAATGTGAATTAAACAAGAGAAATATGTCTATCTTAAAGTGATAATATGCAGTTTTGCTTGTTTTGGGCGCCCTCTGGTGTCCGTTTTAAATCACTGCATTAAAAAGTTACCAGATCGTTTCAGCTTCTAAACGCCAATATCTACCTGTTGAAATGTCTCCTCAGCCTTCATAGCTTTCTACAGCAGTGGTTATTTACTCCAAAGAAATCAGCTGTGTTCAAGCAGGGAGAGATTGACAAAAATCAGGAATCATGAGATAAAAACACTCCGGAGCTAGCATAACAGCTAGCCACTTTGGGTTAGCCTAACCCTCGTGAGACACGTGACTTCCTGGGTACCATGACGAGATGGGGCTAAGTGACTTTTCATCAACTCTGTAAAGGGTCATATTAGCACATACTGGCTAAAGGAAAAGATAAAAAAATATGAAAAAGTTGCATATTATCACTTTAAAATATTACATGGCTGTAAATTACCCCTTGGAGCAGCTAAAACTTGAGGGAATAAAAAGAGGAAAGTGGTTTCTTAAATTAGATCCAAGCTTACTTTTCTTGTTACTGGAAAAACTGCATTTCTAGGTAGTTTTGAGAAGCAATGATAAGCATGGAAAAAGTTGTAAATAATGCCACCTTTTTACAGTTCCCTTCTGGGTAGGATGGTGGCACCAGAGATCAGCTCTAACCTCCTCTGACTCTTTGAGGTAATCACAGCAGCAGCAGCAGCAGCAGCAGCGCTAACGGAGAGGAGCAGGAGGCTGCAGCCTGGCGGTCACGTGTTGAATAAATCAGGTTTTGGAGACGGACGTCCACCGCTCGGCCCCCACATCGTTTGGTCTTACCGGAGTGCAGCAGCAGAAGTGTGTGTGTGTGTTTGTGTGTGTGTGTGTGTGTTTAAGAGTGTGTGTATCTGCGACCGTACAGATAGGCAGCGTGTTCCGAAAATCCGTCCACCGTAAGAGGAAACTTTTACCACAACTTTTCATTTTCACTTTTTTCATCTGAGAAAACAAGGATTTCGCGGAGTGTCGATTTACGCGCTGCAGAGGAGAATTTCCCCGAAAAGAAGACACGGTTTTTTTCTTCTTTTATTGAGATGGATGTAACTTTCTCTTTGTGCTTCATAACGGAGAACTGAGGAGACCCTGGATTTCTTTAAACTCTGCTAAAAGATTACACCAAATATCCCAGATTTGGGGCAGATGAAGGTGAGTATCCGTTCCTTTACCTTCAACAGATGCGATGAAGATGACTATCAGCGCAGTTGTGAACAGTTTCCATTCATAGCTGCTGCAGTGGATGCTTTAGGTGAAACCAAACCACTTTTTTTTTCTTTTTTTTTTGCTGGTGGTTTTATGCTCGGACAATTTTCATCATGCAAACTCCAGATTTAACTTTAAAAAAGTTTTAAATCCACATGCAAAGTTCTCCTACAGTTTTTTTCATGCAACATGTTGCATTTTTGAACAAAACACTTAATTATTGTAATTCTGCAAAAAAAAAAAAAAAAAAAAAAAAAAAAAAAAAAGAA
>SSNR01000169.1:1015715-1029321 GCA_006937965.1 Callopanchax toddi | reverse complement strand
AAAAAAAAAAAAAAAAAAAAAAAAAAAGAAGAAGTATCGTGCATTTACTTTGAGGGATAGCCAAGAACGTTTTGTCGCTTCTGATTAAACCCCCTTGAGACGGAGACATTCCTGTGGAAGTGTCCAGCCTGGACTTATTGTCCTGCTGCAGCTCCTGCTCCAGTTGAACACATCCCAAACGGTCACACATGACAGCACACGGACTGTGACGGCAGACTTATGGTCACTGACCGTGAATAGGTGTTCCTTTCCCTCAATTAATAAATCAATTAAATCTCCACTGGGTTCCATCACCTCGCACTTAAGCTGAGTGATGGTTACATGGTGGCTCCTTTTTTATTTATTTTTTTAGTTTCCAGAAGCCAATGGAGACTTTTAAAGTTAGGTTTTAACTTACCTAATTACATTGCATTTGCAGCCTGCACAAAAAAACTTTGGAAAACTGGTCACTTTTTCTTGTATTTATTTATTTCGTGACCTTTTTATATCAGTTTTTAGTTTTACCAACCTCATATTAAAATGTGCACACACATAATCAGCAGTCTGTGTTGAATTAGATACGATGCAAAGAAAAACAACAAAATAAAACCATAATTTAAACAACCAGTTTTGTTACAAACCAAGAATGATGTCATAATTTTGCTTTACATGATGTAATCATACCATTATTCCCCTTTGTGGTGTAGTTGATGAAGCATCAGTCAGTAAATGTTTAATCTCTGAAACCTTTGTAAACCCCCATCAGTCCAGAAACAAAAATGTACTTGATTGTTTGTGCATGAGTTGAAGCTTCCCTCCATCTCTAATACTATATGTTGGTGCACACATGTGTTTTTTATGATGTAATCACAAGCGCTGCCAAGTAAAGTCAAACATCTTCAACGATATCAGGTGTTTAACATCTTCAACGAACAGCTGAACAAACCGATGATCCTCCTGTTCGCACACCCCGACCTGGAGGGTTTATCGTGGAAAAACGTAGCCAGTGTTCTTTTTCAGTGCAATATTTGTCACGATTCAAAAGTGCATTTCGCATCAGAGGCCTGTGATGACTTTTCCTGCTCTTTTTAGTGCTCAGGGAGTGAAGTTTCAAAGACTAATGCAAGGCCCAGAGACGCCTCACTTAGTTTGGCCAACATTCAGAGCATTTTAGTTTGCTATTTGCTAAGCCTGTCATCCTCATGTCCAGGCAATCTGCTGTTCTGTCTGTGGTTTCCATTATGGCTCCACTGAGCCTCTCAGACTGGCATGGTCCTGAAACCACAGACGTTTTCTTTGAGTTAACTGGAATCATGACACGCTCATTTTACAAAGTTTGTTACCAAAGTTGGCTCGTTTAGACTGGTCTGCTCTGTTGGTCTCTTGGTCGGCTGGTGGTAAAACCTATTTGGTTGGATTAATTAAATGAGCTGTATTGCTTTCGATGATCATGTGTTTATTTTGATAATTTGAGCATTTTTTGGAGATAAGATCAGTTTGATCTGTGGCAAAACCACAGCTTTAGCAGCATCTTACACCACCACTGTGTTTTTATGAGAGTAGGTATTTTTCTGTAATGTCTGCATTGGATCATTGAAAGAGGCAGAAGTTTGTTTATGTTTCATGAACAATCTGCCAAACCAAAGACCTGCTTGTCTTTATAGTGGCACAAAACAGACAAATAAAACATCACAGAAAACTGAGAAGCCAGGTACAAATATGGAAATAGATTTTCTAAATAGTATTTGGCACATTTTCCTAAACAAAGTCCAGACGGCAGTGGAGGAAAAACTACAAGCGTCATGTTTTCAGCAGTCACTCATCTAAATAAATAGCTCAATGATATCCACCTCTTTATTCATGTTTCACTCCACTTAAACATCCTACAAACTTTGGATTTGGGTGCCTGGCTTAGTTTAAAGGGATACTCCACCAAAAAGTGATTATTTTTTATTTATTTATTTTTGTCTGTTGTCATATTCCCCATAGTTAGATCAGTGGGGAAAAACAATTAGTAACCAGTCCAGCAGTTATCCTGATCCGGCAGTACTCCTTTAGCTTTAGCTTAGCATAAAACACTGTAAGTGAATGGTAACAACTAGCATTGTGAGAAAAAAGTCCTTAAAATCACTCAGTAGTGATACTAATGATACTAATTCTGCCTAGTGACCTCAGTAAACATATCGACTGTAAGTGAAAATAAAAAGTAACATGAAGGAATTACAGGTACTATTTTAGACTCGGGACTACTTTGACAAAGAACAGCTGTAAGCCTCCGCTGAACAGACACTCTTGTCCATAAATACAAATACTGGCTACTAGGCTAAACCCGGTAAAGTTTGTTGTAGATAATCTCTGTTCAGCTCGCGCCTTTGTGTTATTTTTCCTCATCTTTGAGGTTTGCAAACAACGTGCGGATACGTGTTTACGGACGTAGGCGTCTTTGGGGCCGCTGCGTCATGTCCTTGCGCCTTTCAGCGGAGGCTTACAGCTGTTCTTTGTCATAAAGTAGTTCCGAGTCTAAAATAGTACCTGTTCATTTTGTAGTTGGTATGTTTATTGAGATCACTAAGCAGAATTAGTTTCACTACTGAGTGATTTTTAAGGACATTTTCCCACAATGCTAGTTGTTACCATTCACTTACAGTGTTCTCTGCTAAGCTAAAGCTAAAGGAGTACTGCCGGATCAGGATAACGGCTGGGCTGGTTACTTTTTTGCCCACTTATCTAACTATGGGGAATATGGCAATAGACAAAAAAAAACACTTTTGGTGGAGTATCCCTTTAAAAGGTTCAGAAAAAACTACTATAGTGTCAGTTTTTGGACAAAAAAAAAAATCTAAATTAACTTGTAGCAATGTTGCAATAAAATAATTTTCCCTTGTAAAATGTAAATGGGGTCAATCCTTTAGCAGTTACATCACCATAACTCATTAGCAGTGTTTAATAACCACTAATAGGATACATACTTTATTCCTGTGATGCTAGAGGCCTATTTTGAATGAGATTAGCTTTTTAAATGCAACAGCTTTCAACCATTATCAGCTTTCCCAAAGTGTTTACTTTACAGATTATTGTCCCTTAAAAACAATGCATAAAGAGAATGTTCGTTATAGTCTGTCACTCATCTACACCAACCGTTTAGGTGACACAGTTTGTAGACTTCTTATCTAAAGTGCAGGAATATTTCCCCCAGCTCCATAGTGTGTGTGTTTTTTTTTAAAGCCATGTGTTTTTCTTAACCTGGTATTGTGCAATTAGCTTACCCAGCTGTGCCTGCTATATCCATTAAGCTGTGCTGCTCTGCAGAGGTCCACCACTGTGGCTGAACTAGAAAGTGCATTATTTCAGTTGTGGCATTCGGTCAAAGATTTAGGTCTTAAAATGCTCCCTTTTGTGCCGTGGATGTTGAAGTTCATCTCCAGTGTTGCAGTAAAGTAAATCAATACTGAGACTTCAAAGTCGACGCACTGTCAGGATTTTCAGGCTGTCATGGATGTGCTTTTATATATTTTGTGCCAAGAACAGAATTCACAAAACAACGGATACAGAACGTAATGGTAAATTTCTAATGCTTGCATTTTTACGGTCTTGTCATTTGAAGTTTTTATGGTGGCTTTGAAGAAAATAAGAAGTCAGAATCGATAGACCAGGATCCCCTTTTCTTGCCAAGCTGGGGAATAATATTAGATCAGTAAAAAACACTAACAGTATTGTCTCTTAGATTTCCAAACAAGTAATCATAGGTTTCACCCTGCTCACTCCAGATGAACTCAAACTAATATATGACATTAACGTTAGCATCTTCCGTGTTGTGGGCTTTGAATCATGGTAGACTGAAATTAGGCCTGGAATCTTGTGTGCATATGGCCAACTTCCAGAGGACCTCAATTATAATGCTGTAGAGCCAGAAAAAGGGAAAGAGGTAGACTCCGTGGAGCCCTTCAATTCTGCTGCAGCCTGCTACTCTGTCACTCAAACACACTGCTACTACCGTGGCTAAGACAGATCACCACACTGCGTTCAGAGACACATGGGAGGGATTTAGTGGATTCACACACACACGCATTAACACACACACACATGCTCTCTCGCACACAGATGTCATGTGAATGTTTTCATGTAGATGTCAGTTAAGCCACTGGGGGGAGCCTTAAGGAGCTTTTTTGGAGATACTTAATCTGGAATTGGATGTGTGCTCCAAAATAAAGAAAATGTTACTTTGAAAGCAAATAAAGTGGATTTGAGATGCACAAATTTAGGCAGAACCACACACAATTGGTTGCTAGACTTTCTATGTAATGCAAATGACACAGTAATTGTTGGTGTGCCAGACATTTAGTGGGTTTGGATTATTCAGCAGATGGTGACAGTCTTTCTGAACAATTTCCACATTGCTCCACAGAGTCTCCTATTCTCAGTCACAGATTGTCTCTGATGGTGTGGATCCAAAGCCAGATTTTGTCTGCTGTATATTCAATGAATTGTCTGCTTTTTTCTCCTAAATTTAACATGAAAAAACAATTTTAGTCTCAAATAATAGATAGATATGGTTGGCGGGAGTTAAATCGGTTAAATGTGTCATTTGGAACCATTTGAAACAGCTCAGTCCTTGACAGCTAAATTTAATCATAACAATAAATGCAGGATATGACTTTCCAGTCTTGAATAAGGGGGTGCTTTTATAGCGAACATGTAAAGTGTCTGGGCGAAAGTGATTTTCACACCTTTTTAATTAGAGCTGAATAGCAACGGGCCCAGACGGCTTGTCTGAGGTGGTGCACGTCAGTGGACGGGGGTTTTGATGTTTCTAGAGCAAAGCAGAGCTTTCTGAAAGAACAAGGTGTTGACTTATTGGCTGAACTGAGACATGTTGGAAAATGTAAAGTGCTGGACCTATTCTGTGTGGTTTGGTAGAGAAGGCAGCCAATAAAACATTCAAGAAGGTGTTACGGGCGTTCCTATTTTTAGTTACTATAAAAATATGTCACCATTTTTTTTTTTTTAGTTCTTGATGCTTTGAAGTTTTGATACAGATTTTCCCTTTTGTGTGTTTCCAGGTTTAAACTGAAGGGGCCAAAATGAAGACAACTGCCAAGGGTTTTGGGAAGTCTAGAATGGATCCTCTGCACTGTGAGGGTTGGCGGAGCACAAGGATGCTGCTGATGGTGTATGTGGCCTTGGAGCTTGTAGCGGTCCATCCACCTCTCGTCCTTGGTACCCTTGAGCTACAGCTCGATGAGGAGCAACCAGCGGGCACTGTTGTGGGCGACATCAGTGCAGGACTTCCTCCTGGTGTCACAGCCTCCTTGTACTTCATTTCAGACTACGAGGGCACGGGCGTGAGCAGCGATTTGGACATAGATGAAAGCACAGGCATAATTAGAACGGCCAAAGTTCTGGACAGAGAATTGAGAGATAGATATAACTTTATTGCCGTCACTATGACAGGTGTGACGGTAGAAGTGACTATTAAAGTGAATGATATAAACGACCACGCACCCAAGTTCCCTCGGAAAAGAGTCACGTTTAAAATTCCCGAGCAGACAGCCCTCGGTACTAAATTTCCTCTTGAGCCAGCCGTTGATAGCGATAAAGGTCAGTTTACGACACAAGGTTATCTTATCAAGGATGGAAACGTTGGCCAAGCATTCAGTTTGGAGACAAGAAGAGGAAGCAGCGAGGTGCTCTTTCTGGACTTGGTGGTCAATTCCATTCTTGATCGAGAGAAAAGATCCACCTACACCTTGTCTTTAGAGGCCTTTGATGGAGGTTCACCTAAAAGAACTGATCAGGTGACATTAGATATTATTGTACAAGACATTAATGACAACGCTCCTGTTTTTAACCAGAGCCGCTATCACGCCATCATATCTGAGAACCTCCAACCAGGAAGCAACATTCTGCAGGTGTTTGCCACAGATGCTGATGAAGGAGTTAATGGGATGGTGTTGTATGAAATCAACAGAAGACAGAGTGACCCAGACCGGTACTTTGTCGTAGACTCTCGCTCTGGGATCATCACGCTGAACAAGCCTCTGGACTTTGAAAAGAGGAGAGTCCACGAACTTGTGGTCCAGGCGCAGGACAATGCAACCCATCCAGAAGTGACCAATGCCTTTGTCACCATACATGTCAGAGATTACAACGACAACCAGCCTACAATGACCATCATTTTTCTGAGTGAGGATGGATCTCCCAGAATCTCAGAAGGTGCACAACCAGGCCAGTACGTAGCTCGGATCTCCGTCACTGACCCAGACTACGGAGAGTATGCCAACGTCAATGTGTCATTAGAGGGAGGGGATGGAAAGTTTGCTCTCACGACAAAAGACAGCATCATATACCTGATCTGTGTGGACCGGATTCTGGACCGGGAGGAGAGAGACACTTATGAGCTGAGGGTGATGGCAACAGACTCGGGCACGCCTCCCCTCAGGGCCGAGTCCTCCTTCATCATCCAGGTGACTGACATCAACGACAACCCTCCTCTGTTTGATCAACCTGTATACCGACAAGTCATACCTGAAGTGGTTTTCCCAGGTAGCTTTGTGTTGCAGGTAACTGCTAGAGACAAAGACCAGGGGCCAAACGGGGACATTAGCTACAGCATCCTGCAAGACCAAAGTTCTCACTACAGCTGGTTTAGTATAGACTCCATCACAGGCATCATCACCACTCTATCCCAGCTGGATTATGAAAAGACTCCTAGTCCAAGTATAACTGTAGTGGCCACAGATGGAGGGAAACCACCCCTATCATCTACTGCTGTGGTACACATCTTACTTCAGGATATTAATGACAACGAGCCTGTTTTTGAGAGAAACTTCTATAACGTGTCCATCAAGGAGAACACAGCTCCTGGGACCTGCATCATTGAGGTAAGTCATTTTCTTTTCATTTCCTTTCATTGCTATGATTGATATGATCAAAACATCTGCTTTAAAATACATTGAAAATATATAATTTGACACTCAACCCAAAGATATGTGTGAAGAATACAAGAAATGTAAATTTATCAGATCAATAGATGATGGCTTTGGTTTGAAGATGGCTTTCATTCCTCTGACAGAAGGTATTTTTTTAATGGTAAAGCTGTTGAAATTGGACGGCCTTAGTGAGGATTTACCTGCAATTTTAGGCCAAGATGATCTTCACTTTGGCTGTCCTCCCCTTCACCTCTGAAAGGGGTTTCCAGGGTAACAGGCAGTTTAAAGTACTCTGTGAGCCCAGGAACAAAAGGGGTTTTCACATATTCAGAGACAGAGACAAATTTAGGGCTTTCTGTTGGCTAATATGTGTCACTTTGCTTTTAAAAGGCGCCTTAATTAGACTCGTTCAGTCTAAGAAAAATGGTCCCAGACAACAAGATTAATTCAGGTTTAGACAAATTACGGCACACAGTTCAGCTGCAGTGTTTAATCTCTGAAATGTTATATTCTAACGTTGTTTTTGGCTGTCTAGGAAATGAGACAAAACACAAAAGACCTCATTCGGTCTTAAAGTCAGTCAAGTAATTCCTCATGTTAAGAGGCTTGTGTTTCTCTTCAAAAGTGTTTAGGTGTATATACAATCTCAGCCGTGAGTGTCTGCAGATGTTTTGCATGGATCAAGGACACCATGCAGTCTAAATGATGGCGTCCTGGTAAGGGACAACCACAGGCTTTACTATAATGCTTAGTTTAAAGGTATCAGCAGTAGCAGGTTGGGATTCTAATGAATCTGTCACACAAACCAGAATAAGAACAAACGTGGATTTCCTGAAACTGTTAATAGAAGCTGAAAAACAAAGCAAATCATTTAAAAACGTGTATGTTTTGGACTGCTGCAAATCTCTCTGACTGCTGTGTTCAAGACCAGTGACTGTGGCATGTTTGATCTGCGGCCTCTCAGGGTCCAAGTGTGAAATAAATATTAAACCCACTGCTCTCTGACATTCGTTTTTGGCCTGCGTGGATGCTGCAGTTGTGTGTATTTGGCGGACCATGTGAGAACAGACTGCCCTTACTTAGGGTGCCAACACTACATCCAAACATCACAGCGAGACATCTGATGACTGCCTTTTTTGTCTTTGTAGATTAAATTCACTGTGTCACCTCTTCCATACACAGTGCTACTCAAAAAGAAAAAAAAACCCCACTACAATACGGGTATTGTGATCATTAATTCAGAAGTTTGAAGTTCCTCTGTTTATTTTACTTTGTGGGTCACCAGCACAGCAGTTTGCGATTATTCCAATGAAGTCTGGCTCCACAGTTCTGTGTCTGTGATACTCTGTCACTCTCCGCTATACATCAGTGTGTTTTCAGATGACTTTATAATTAGATCTGGGGGGTGAGAGAGAGAGAGAGATAACAAAAAATAACAGCTATCAATCCTGTAATCCAGTATCTAAGATCTGCTGCAAAGAAAACAGGTCATCCCTGAGTAGGTAAGTCTAAAATGACACAAAAAACAACAATTTAGGAATTATGTGCAGCACAGTAAATTGAGGCATTACTTATTTAATTCTCCTGTATTCGTTTTTCAACTTTTTATATGTTTTCTGAATGAGGTGGAGGTCAAATGTTCGTGTTACGCAACGAATCTGATGCCGTAAACAACCTAATTGTCGATATTTTTGTATTGTGGTACTGTTGGTGCTGGCTTTGCATGAATCAGTTTTGCGGGATAAATAATATTTTTGTATCCTGTACCAGATTTACACTGCAGATTGGAAGCATACACAGTATTAAGAAGATTTGTCAAGTTGTTTGTTGTGCTAGTACGAATTTCAGTGCAAATATGTGATGTTTTTCTGAAGTAATAAGGTGGAAAAGGATTATTTTATGGTGATTTAATGAGATCTTTTAAACACTATCGATTTTGATTACCAAATAGAGTAAAACACGGTTGTTATGACGTTGAGAGTTGCTCATTTCACAAATAAGTAATGGGAAGTTTTAGTTGTTTATGCCAGAACCTCACACAGGGAAATCATTCACACATATTGTGGACTTAGGTTGATTTTGAGGGTCTCTGCTAAGAATTGTTCCTCTGTCTGTTTTGGGGGTTTATTCTGGCTCCAGTAAGAGGCGAGAGGGGGTCTTTTAGCAGCTGTGGGGGAAATGAACCCTGACAAGTGCTTGCAGAAGTGGCGGAGGTGACATGAGCAGGGGGGCTTCCTTTTCTGTCCGTTGACCAGGCCCTCTCCAACATCTTATCTGATTTCCCTTCATTTTTCGTTAGCGAGGTGTGATGATTGGCTAGACCTAATCTGGAGAACCCACCACCCCCGTGCCCATGACAGAATGGATCTCTTGTCGAAGCTGCAACCAAACACCCCCGCATAGCAACCTGAGACAAACGCTGATTGCTGCAATTAAAGAAGCAAAGAATTTGTCTTTGTTGCAGCTGTAACTGATGCCCAGAGTCTCTCCTTTCTCAATCCCATTAATATCAGCTCCCTTTAAAAACATTGTTATAATTGTGTGGGCCTGTTTGCTTTGATTATGATTATTTTTGTGAGCAGAAAACCTGTGATCCTGCTTTGCAAAGACTTTTTTTAGTGCACATAGCAACACTCAGCCATATTCATTATTTCACACCGAATTCTTTAAAGGCAGCCCGTTTGAAAGAGGTACCAGTGAAGTGGTACTCTGAATCGCTTCGCCTTCAGCTGGTCCAGAACTCTGCAGCGAGGCTCCTCACTGGAGCAAACAGGAAAGATCACATCACTCCTATTCTGAAGTCTCTGCACTGGTTACCTGTTAAATGTAGAGTTCATTTTAAAATCCTGACTCTAACTTTCAGGGCCCTACATGGTCAAGCTCCTCTTTATGTTACTGAACTGATAAAGCCGTACGCTCCAACCCGAGCTCTCAGGTCCACAGACCAGAATCTCCTAACAGTTCCAAGGACCAGATTTAAAAGTCCAGGTGATCGCTCCTTCCAGTCTGTTGCACCGCGACTTTGGAATGACCTTCCTTTAGTTTGACGCTGTATAGACAGTCTGGACTCCTTTAAAAAGCAGCTGAAGACCCAATTATTCAAAACTGCTTTTAAATAACTCTTTTATGTTCTCTTGTTGTTGTTTAATGATTTTGATTTGTAATGATATTTTGTTTGTTTTATTGATTTTATTTGTTTTATCATGTTTGATTCTGTTTTCTGTGAAGCACTTTGTGATTTTTTCTGTGAAAGGTGCTATATAAATAAACTTTACTTACTTACTTACTTACTTACTTACTCCATTCTTGCCAACATGAAAGCAGCCAGTTTACTGAAAAGAATACTCATAATTGTCCCGGAGAAAACGTCTAACTGATTGAATGAATGAAAAAAGGTTTCCTCAGTCTTTTTGTACTGTAGTGACCACCCACTGATATCCACCAGGCAGGTGCTAAAAACTGTTTTCAGAACATAAAACCGAGCGTTTCCTCAATCCTGCGTTAGATGATGAAACATGTTTTATTTTAATTGAGAAATATTTATGATACCTGCTGCATTGTAGTTGGAATTTTGGTTTAATTGCGTTTCTATGAATTCTCTGAACTCGCTGGATTAAAAATGGCCTTTTTAACGGTCTTCTTTTGTGTGCATTCTTTAGATTAGACTCAATACTTCATTTTAGAAACTGAAATTGAAAAGATGGCAAGAGGCAAACAGCCTGCAGGACCAGAAATGAGCTTTTCTTTCTGTGTCCTTTGTTTATTTAGGCAATTACCTCCATTTTTTATCCCCAAAAAAATTTAATTTTCCAGCTGTTTGCACATTCACAAAGACCTTTTATTCTTTCTTATTAAACCTCCTCCACTTCTCCGGATCGTACATAAAATTTTGCAGAACGGATGTGTATATGCACTAATTTGTTGACTGAAAGCTGAACCTGACCTGCAGAAGAAATGGCATTTTTTTCAAGATTTAGGGTTTCTAAAAATAAGAGACTAATTATGGAGATGGGCGAAAATGCCAATTTCAGTCTGGTATTTTGGTGCACAAACCATGTAATCAATTCTCGCCAGAAAAGTTTTTAGGCATCATGTGTGTCAAATGAAATGCTCACTTGTCTGTTTTAATGCTAGAGAGGCCCGTCTCGCTGCGAGGCTGGGTTAGCTTGAGGCTAGCTGACGCTGCATTTGGTTCTTCCCATGTTTCTTTTTCCTTCTCGTAACAACCAAGCTTCACTGTGGCTCTGTGGTATAACAGTATTTTTAGGGAATGTTCAAATTGCAGGAAACTGGATGTGCTACTTACTGTGTTTGTGAATGTAATACTTCCTCGAGCACTTAGTCCTGAGCCTAGCAGGGGCAACGTGAACATAAACACTGATCCATTCGAACAGACTGTGGGTGTTCAGGTTGAAGTTGCTGTGCTTGAGAAAAGCTGAGAGAATTTTTTTTTGTTTGCTTCTTAGAAAATCAGCTCTAAATTCACTGCAACAGTTGAAGAAGACGTGAAGGCTGTGGTGAAAACGGTTGATTACAGAATTTAGGAGGACATTAAATTCATTATAACACAATGTAAACCTGAAGGTTTGTTAAATAAAGTGATTAAAATAATAAACTGTGGACTTTTTCTGAAATATGAACTAAAAGTGTAACTATGTTGAATAGTTTTGGATGGCAACAAAATGATTTAACTTAAATTGTTAAACAATTTTTTTTAATATTTATATCATAAACTCCATGATGCCTTCAAATAACAGGACAAACAGGAAAAAATGTTGGTAAATTTGATTTAAAACAATGCAACAACATAAAAGGAAAACAAAATAATGTATATATATATATATAGTTACTGGAATCATTCAGCATGATCAACTTAATCAAAATAAAACTAATCTGAAAATTAAAAATCTGATTTTTCTTTCTGCTTGTGAACACATCACTGCCACCCAGCAAAACAACTGACATTTTCCTCAGCGTGAAACCTCGCTAAGGGCTAATTCAATAACAGATCTTTCATGGGAAGTTTTTATACTTTCAGCATCATAATTTTCAATGTAATCGGCCATTCAAAGTAACACCCTTTCATTTTAGTTAAATCAGAATAGGCTGAAATTGGTATAAATCAAATGTATTTAAGCACTTGCACAGAAACACTTGATACATATCACTTAAAATATGCTAAAAATTGTCTAATGCTGACTGGAGCTCAGTTCTAATTGCATGGTGCTCTACAGGATGGAGAGTGGGCTTAAAAAATGATGTATTGGCTTGCCTTATATCACAGAACAGGGTCAGACTATCTGATTTATAAAAAATCATACATCATTCCTGAAAAGGGGAAAACTCCAGATATCAGCTTCAAACTCAGAATACCTAAAGAATATTTATCATTCTGTGAATTTTCTCTGCTATTCAGGTCATGTTCTGCTTTTAAAACTTTAGCGTTGTGATGCGCTCACATGTGGTCCTGCCATTAAAGCAAAAGTTCTGAAGGATAAAAGTCAGCTGGAGAGATTTCCTGCTCACATCTGGCAGGAAAGGTGGATGGGTTTATGTGCATCTCTCCTAAGGGACGAAAATTTCATCAGCACAGTCTGTCACTCGGGCTGCCTGTTGCAGGTCAAGCAGACCTCCTAGTGCTGCTTCCAAGTTTCTCTGAAAACGTGTCAGCGTAATGAAAGGGCAGAGCCTGGGAGGAAGCAAGAAAACGCTTGAGAGTTTGTAGATGGACTCGGCTTCTGGCAGCAGCGACAAAACTCTGCCTCGGCAGCTCGATCCAGCTGTTGATCCCACTTGTAACATTTATCTTCTGATGCTGAGGTGTCCCGTTTCATATCAGCTTGTTTCCGCTTGACCAGACTTCTTATCTCTTCCCACTTCCTTTCCCCACATTGTTATGTCTCCGCTGTGATCCTGTTACGCCTCTTCGCTTCCACCGGTTTCCCTGTTGTGTGGTGACATCTGTATAAGAGCAGGTGATAGCAGCACATCTGCCTGTCTGGGGATCCTCAGTCCTCCCTGGAGGGACCAGCAGACTTCCTTGTGGGCTCAGATTCATCTAAAGGAAGGCACATTGAGTAAAGCAGGTGTTTCAACTTGTGTTGCAGTCAAGAGGATTTTTAAATTTGACCTTTTAAAGATTCGCGTTGCCTCCATCTTTGAGACAAATTAACGGGGCGGGGGGAAGACCTTGGGACTGGCTGTGATGACGGCTGCCAGGCCTTCTGTTCTCACCCCGCTGGTACTCCTGCACATGTGCAAGGCAGTTGGCACTGCAGAAAAAGCTGGGCACCAGGAAGCATCATCTGCTCATGATATTCTCTGTGTTGAAAACCAAATCTGTGTTAAATCATCCATCCAAGCCCCTGCTGTCCGTCAGAAGCTACCAGACTGGAAAGCAGATGCATAATGACAACTTGCCAGGTAACAAAAATCAGTAACCGGGAAACTGGATCCCAAAAGAACCAGCAGCCAATCTCTTTTGGCGTGGTGACGATGTACTGTAAGGGTACGTTCTAATTGCCAGCATTTTACATTTTACATTCACGACAAAACAAGCTCTTCCTAAAAAAACATCCATGTATTTACACAACCTTAAAATATCTCAACCACTGTGCAAATGTCTCCATATCCAGAATGACTTTTTCACCAAGAATGCGTCGCTTTAGTTTGCCAGAAACCTCAACCCCCCCCCCCCC
>SSNR01000169.1:1003344-1015705 GCA_006937965.1 Callopanchax toddi | reverse complement strand
CCCCCCCCCCCCCCTTTTTTTTTTTTTTTTTTTTTTTTTTTTTGCTGCAGCCTGACTGCCAGTTGAAATAATGATTTAGAAGAATGTTACTCAGCCTAACAAACTCATTCATGTAGTGGTCCATTGAGCATTTTCTGCTCTCAAACAAACCAGCTTTGCTTCACAGCCAAGTATAACAGGGGTGAGAAGATGGCTAAACACTGGAATTATTTAGTACGTTAGTTAGCCAAGCGAGTAATGGGAGCTGTAAAGTACGCTAACAAGACTGAGATAAAACATTCAGAGTGAGTGGTTAATAAAATGTACTTTACTCTGATAATGCATGATATTTTATAGATCCTTAACATTATAGATAGATAGATAACTTTATTGATCCCTCGGGAAAAATTTCCTCTGGGAAATTCAGTTTCCAGCAGCAGCAGTAGCACATGGACAGAAGGCAGTTTCAACAGAAATATAAGCATAAAACAACAATCTTAATGATGATAATGTGGGAACCTTATTGTGTATACAGATACATAAATCAGTAGTGATTGACTATCTGTAAAATTCTGCATATTATTGCACGTCATGGATTATATTTCACAGTAATGTTGATTATCTGGTCACGTTTTATCATTACTCCTGTTCCTCTCTGTCCCCCTCCATCCTCCTGTGGCCCCTCCCTCTTCTCCCAGTGAGGAGTTATAAAGTTTGATGGCATGTGGGACAAAGGAGTTCCATTAATGGTGTAATGAAAGCTCCCAGTTTGGATCAAATTGGTGCTGTTTAATGAATCCAAGTCATTTTTAGTTGGAGCTAAACTGTGACTAGATTCCTTTGTATTGTAATTGTAATTCCCCGGGTTAGGTGGGTGTATTTTCTCACCTCCTCAGCCAGCTGATCCTCAAAGTTATCCATTTAACTTCTGCAAAAAACGCTACTTTCATAAGACACACCATGCCAAGAAAATCAGCGTAATACTGTGGTGAGGTGTCACCAATAACGTGGTAAAGGTGAGCTGACCCCCGACCGGAAAAAGGATTTAAAAATCAGGTAAACATGGGAAAGCTGTTACAACAGCAACGTACAACGTCAACCGCTAACCGCACTAACCACGCCCATTCTTCCTTTCTGACCAATCACAGCAGTTGTTCTCAAGACGCCCTGCAGAAAACAGTTCTGCTCAACTGATGTGTAAATTGGGGCTTGAAGAACAAAATGACTTCGTTTTTGTTCTCGGAGACCCCCAGTGAGAACAAAGTTCTTGCTTCTTGTGGAGGATGAATTGGCCTTTAAAAGCCTAGTTTTTAACTTTTCTATTCAAGCCTTTTGGTGAAAGTGCCTTTTGTACCTGCTGCACAATAAATTTGTTTAAAATACCTGGTGAAGAATGAAGAAACAACTAAAAAAGAAAACTATTTCTGGAGTTAACACTTTCTGGTCTTTGTACCTAGACTTGTTCCACAGCGTGGGTTTTGTAAAACAGTTGGAAAGAATTGCACCTGTCACACGTCACCTCTCAAGCATCTCATTTCAATGTCTTGTAAAAGTACAGCGGTGGAACCGGGGATTGAAGTTGATCCAGCGCTGATAAGCTTCCGAGGTGGCGCTGAAGGCTCATTATTATGTGTAAGGACACCCTAACATGATGCTAGTTACCAAAAAGGATTCACAAGGACGTCTCTTTGTTGCTGATAAAATGAAAGACTTTTTGTGAGGACCACCACATACAGAAGGAGGTGTACTGGAAGAATCTTTTCACTTTTACATGAGTCGCCAGTGTTGTCTCTCTTGGCCTCAGATAAAAATGCTCTCAACCTCCCCCTCAAGGTGTGATGTACCGTAGATCACAGTGTTTCTTGAATAAATTAAAATCTTCACCTGGACTACTAGAATCGTCCTTTGTGTCACAAGGGAGGAACTGTGTAATGCCTTTTCTTTTCTGTGGTAATGCATCCACCCTGTAGATTAGTTGCAATAAGAAGACAACTGCTTGGCTTAATGATGATTTCCTTTGAGTGCTGGAAGGTGATTTAAAGATTTAGCAGGGGAACTAATTATCACAAGGTTGTGTACCTCATCAGTAAAGCTAATTTGGTCTTGTGCAGCAGAATTTGTACATTGAGAGCGGTGTGCTGCTGCTTTTAACCATCAAGCCGAAAGGCCACATCTTTGTTTAGATTGTTGTGTGTGGCCTGGTGTGTGGGGAGAGTGGCAAGCTGTGGGACTGGGCTGTAATTAGGCTGCGCTGGTATGCAGGAATCAAGATTTGTGATTTGTGACAGACGAACGAAAACCAGGGATGGAATGTGTCTGTTCTTTTTATGGAAAAGATTTTAGGATGGCAGAAATTCTTTAATCACTGTCTTATTTTCTCTCTCTCAGGCCGCTTCATGATTTCTTTCTTCTTCTTTTTTTTTGTGGGATTCAAAGCATCTTCACCTAACATTATGAAAATATTGTGCAGATAAGATTTCAAACGCCAGGACCAAACTAAAATGAAATACATTGCTTCCATGCATCACCTTTTTCTGTTTTATCATAGGTTGAAGGTTAGATAAACAGCCAGTTGTCTTGATCAGGGCTGAGGTTGCCCTTACTGCAATGCACCATCTTGGAATGTGACTTCATACTTTTCTATGTAACTGTAAATGCCCTGAGCACGCTGTACACCGACTCCTTTTCAGGCTTTTGAATGAAGCTGAAAACTCTCACAGGATGCATAAAAAAGTTTTTATTAGTGATGTATCAAGAAAAGAAAAGCTTGTTCTCTGCTGTGACTTCCATTGAGTCCTCTCAGCGCTCAAATCAATGCAGACGTAGAGCCAGTCAATGGAGCAGCCAGTAGGGTATAAAATCTAGTTGCTGAATTTTTCAGAGTCAATGCATCATCTCCAGGGCTGAAGGCATACAGACATCTGGTTTGAAAAGCGGTCTCCTCTCTATCCTAAATTATACTTGTTTCATCAGATCCCAATGCAATTACAGAAGCCTCGCATTCCAGTTTGCAAGCTTCACAGAAAGATGTATTATCTCCTGTTTGAGCACCTATTGATCTCTCAATCATCTCTACTTTCAGATCAACCTTGGTAGCACAGTGCCTCTGTAGCTTTTTGGGGGATACTGTAGCTTAGCTTGAGCACAAAAATTACCCGATGCCCAGAGTTGTTTGTGATTGTACACTGGAACAACGATAGACACATTTATATATTATCTTGTTCCTCTTTTGAAGTTTTCTGGTACACCTGAGGATCATAAAGCAGGTTTCCCATTGACATTGCTCCTGTCCAATCAGAAAGCAGCTGTCACACTGTGTGTTACACGAATGCTGGTGTGATAATCAGCTGACTCCTGGTTTCCATGTCCCCCTGACCACAATGTGGTCGTCTGTTTTAGTCCACGAGAGTCCTCCATGTTCTCCTGTGGGCAGCACAGACTCCGTGTTCCGGCTGTTCATAAACTGAAACGGTTCTGACAAACATCATGGATGCTTGTTATGAGGAGACACTGCGGAGAGAATGATCGTTTTCCATTTTCATTCAATTCAACACTCTGAGACTGCACTGGTAGACAAATTGTGTCGAATTCCTGGTGAAACAATCATTCAAATGTGTTTTCTATTGAGCAGCTGATCACATGGCCACCACCTGTTGAGCTGCAGCAGTAGATGAGTCAACCTGCGGGTGATTTTTGATGTACTAAAATTAAAAAATAATCACTCATGCAAGCACAATGTTTATAAATTTAATTTAGTGATAAGTTTAAATAATTGCTCATTTCTGAACATAGAACGCCTTCCTCTGTCACCCCCTCTGCCATCCCTGTTGCTGCACCACTTTTTATTTTTTATGACTCTTCTCCTCCATGTTTTTTTTAACCTCAAGCAAACTGATTCTGTAGTCTTAAAGACTTTGTGGTGTCCCTTCAATTTTTATCCCAGTATCAAATTTCATATAAGCTGCATGACGTCCCTTGCTCAATTAACATTTTCTTAAGCAAGAGGCTTTTTTCCTTTTTTTTTTTTGCTTTGAAGAAACACATTTTTAAGATGGTGTTTGAAGTCCCCTGCAGCCTCACTTTACTCTGCTTGCATATTTCTGAAAGAACTTTATTTGGGAAACTCCTCAGAGCCTCCCCTCTCCTGCAGCTCTATAAACTACTTGTAAACAGGCTGTTTAAGTGTGAAGTCACCCTATGCCCCGCTTCCGCTCTTTATTCATCACGCAGACTCACATGCACACAGAAGTATGGTAAATGTTTTTACTGAAGTGCTGGGGGAAGGGCTCCTCTGCTGGTTTGGGACTGGGCCAAGTTCTGACAGTCTGCAGAAAGTTTCCCCCTTTTTGTCTTAACAAGAAGAGTTTACTCGTCTGATTTGGTTGACCACTTCAAAAATTAATTCATGAAGGATGGTATGGGTTTAAGAACTACAGCATTGTAGAAAAACTTTACATTTAAGCTTATTTCTGTTGATTTTAAAATAATTTCCCACAATATATATGCAGATTTTGAACCTAAGATTAATTGGGCTAAAGCAAATAGAAAAAGACAAAAAAAAAAAAAATACACCTCTGAAAACATGTTGAACTGATGAGAACTTGGGAAATTATTAAAACAAATTTAGAAAGAGGAAGAGTGCGAAAAAAAAGCAGGTGCTGTGAGGGGGAAAGGAGGCTATTTACCTCATGTGGTGTGAGTGCAAAAGCAGCGTGTATACGAAGCTCTAGTGGTGGTTTGTTGCCATGGCGATATTGGGAAACGAGGGAGGGCAGAGAGCCCACAAAGAAACCCCATCAATTCTGTGAGCAAATCAACCCAAAGTGACTGGTTCCTGACTGTAAAGTGTTTATATATTTGGACAGTTCCTAAACTAATCAACGAGATGTGAACTCTAAACCTGCAGAGCTCAGCCTGTAAACAGCATTCTCTGTATTTTTGTGTTTTTTTCAAGGTAGCTTCCTGTTTAGAGTAAATTGTTCGTTTCCCCGCCTCTTGAGTTTATCCCCGTTTCCTTTTTTAGACATTCTTGCACATGACATTATCAACACATCCTAAAGGTTTGTAGGACATGTCTGGGATGTTTGTTTGGGGGTAGATACATCACCATCCCTTTGGCCAGAGAGGTTACATTTATCCTGATGCATAAACACACAGTATAAACGGAGGTATCAGATGAACGTATACTGTATGTCAGCTGAGGTTTTTAATTCTGCGGGGATATCAAATGGGACTGAATGTGTTTATTCAACACGTTTGCCCTTCTAAACCCCTGACCTTCATGTGTTGTCAGTGGCTGGGCCTCCTCATCCGTCACCATGAACTTGAACGAGAGCGAGTTCACTTGGTGTCCTTTTTCTAAACCCCGTTCCTGCTTTTTGTATCACCATTGGACTTTTGTTCACCTTGTTCTTCCCAGTACTCCTGGTTCCTGATAATGGATCGAGGAACTTTAATGAAGTGCCAACATGATTAGATTCCTCTGTTTTTCCTTCTTGGGAGGGAAAAGCTATCAGCCTGAGAAACACTTCCCATTAGAAACACACTTATCCCACACCTACAGAACATCTGCTTGTCTCCTAAAGTTGCCAGACTTTTGCTTATCATTTGGATTTTTTTCTTCCACGTTTTAGCCATGTGAAAAAAACAAATACAATATCTTTAGAAATTGTTTCCTTGGACTAAATTGCATCTGTTTGCTAAAAACTGTGTAATAATAAAAATGCAACCCAAACTTTTTGGTGCATATATTCACTTTTTATTAATACATTCACAAAATCCACTTTTTTTTTTTTTTTTTTTTTGTCAAAGCCCGCTAACAGGGACGCTCCATATGCCAGGAAATAAAACTAATTTAAAAAGCTTTCCCATCTAATAGCTAAAACATCCAAGTGTATTTACAAATGATTCAGACTTCCAGCTGAAGTGAAAGGACAAATAATTTGGATGATGCTCTGGAAATTCTTGAATATAAACAAAACGAGTGTTTTACAGGAGTGAGAGAGAAAAACTGTGTGTCAGACTGTTCTGTTCCCAGTCTGGGAAGGTGGAACAAAGCTGCGGGACTTGGCTGGGGCTCGTGCAGTAGGAAACGGGTGAATCAAGATGAGGCCAAAGCGCAGAAGCTGAAAAGATTTTTGGCCTGAAGATAAGAGAGACAAAAGCTTCGGTTACAGCAGATCCATACAGATAAACCAGTGGAAGCTGAAAACAATCTTCGACTTAATTAATCGAATTCTCCTGATGTGCCGATGATTAGGGCCGAATTAATAAAAGCGCCCTAAAAGTGATATTATATAACAGGAGGAATACTTAAAAATGGGAGCTGAGCAAAGCAGAGAGCAGGAGGATCAGAGTGTAAAGAAATGGAAACATTTGCAGCCTGTTTTCAGGTTTTGATTCATAGCAGGCAGGGCTCTGGTTCAAAGGCTGTGCAGAACCTTTTGCATGAGCACATGGTGCTTTACAGGTAAGACGTTCTTCCACAGTCCAAAAACATGCATTCATTGAAAATTCTGCACAAACCTCTGGATTTATTCTGTTGTGATAGATTATAGCAACACAGTTTAACCTGTCTTTCACTTGCTAGAATAGACTCCAGGCAGTACAAATAAATAAATACGATCTATAAAAAAACATCTAATATCATATCTTGAACCATGTTTTTCGCTGTACCTTTATAGTTCAGTTCAATCAATACTTAAAGACAAAATTTTTGCGCTATGGAGAGGCCAATTAGTGGTTTTTGGTTTCTAATAAGGACCTTCAGGGCGGTCGTTCTGCTACTTGATTGGGTGAAGTCTTAATGTTTGGGTGTTATAGTGCTTTAGATTTATGGTGTGACGTCAGAGTGCTCGATACTCGATACGCTCACATAACGATGTTCACACTGGAGCGAGAGTTCGTTTCTGATCACGGCCTAATCCTGGAAGGCCTCTGATGTGGTTTAGTGCAGGAAACCAGTGAAAATGTGGAACTGGACAGAGTGGAAAGCTGTTTGCTCCGACTGCACCAGAACCATTTTCCAGACTCACCAGAAAGACTTTACCTTTATTTACAGGTTTTTTTTTTTTTTTTACTCATTAGATATACAAAAACAACAACAAACAAAGAGAAAAGTGTGTTTTCCTAATGCTTTCTGTCAGACTAGATTGATGGATTAACCATTTCCGCAGATTCGTGCTATTGTGCAAAGTAAATTATTCAAATGAATTCAACTCTACCAGGACAGCTGACAGAACACTTTGTGTAAAACCTCTTTTTTTATATATATATAGATACAGAGCTCATTTAGCTGTGGTTGTTAGGTGAGTAATGAATGATGCTGAGAGGAAAACAAATTTATTCTAAATAAATCAAATGATTCCTTTAATTGCCTCGCTGCTTATTGTACCAAAGCAATATGAACAGTTCCAGACCTCTGGTTTGGTTTGGGGCTCGTTAGGATTCCTTCCCACCCTCAAAACGTTCTGTAGCTACTTCTGCTTTAGAGCTCTCATAACCAGCGCAAATTAAGGGATTATGCAGAAAGTATCCTTGTTGTAATGTTTCTTTTAGCCCAGAGTGCTAATGTGAAGTGAAAGTCTCTTGTGAAAGCTGGCCTAGACTCTTTTCAGCGTCTGAATTTGCTGTTGCCAGGCTGCTAAAAATGCCAGAGGAGTTGCCACAATGTGCTTGTATAGAATGGCTTATGGCACAAACATTGCGCTGTCTGTGTCTGCAGGAACTGTTGATGTGAGACAGCTGCTTTATGATGGTAAACTCCCTTCCTGAAAGTTGGCGACCCCCTGTTGACTCGCTGGCATGAACGTGCTGCATGTGAATTGACTCAACATGTTGGATTAGCTGGTAAAATGCAGAGATCCTTTTCCTCAGAGGCTCAAACGTGACATTTAGTGCATTACTATACCAACAAGGACAGGTTAGTGGTGTTTATTCGAGGACTGCACACACACGTCACTACAAGTTAATGCAGAAGGTCCTCAAAGTTAAATAAAAACAGAAGAAACTGGAAAATGTTTGGGTTTGTGTTGCATCTGTGTATAAGCACCTTATAAACACTACAGTGATGCAGCCAAACCAGTGACATTTACTCAGAACTTGATAATAAAAAAAAGAGGAAAACAAGCAGTGAAATACTGGGATCCAAACCCAAAACCACGCTGTGTAGAATTTGTGTTTGCCTTTATCATACATACACACTGACACACAACTCAGCATCACATTAGGAAACGAAGACAGAAATGGCAGGACTAGAGTGTTGGGGGGGGTGGGGGGGGGCAGTGGTTGAGTAGAGTAGGGGGAAAAAAGCGAAAGCGAGAAAATGGAGTAAAAATAGTCTCATGATGGAGATGGTGTCTCGATGAGGCAGCCCGCTAACCTCAGAGGCGCCACAATCCCAGCCTTATCCCACCCCGGTGAAAAGGAGGGGCCACACCACAGATCTTTCTGACTGCCAAGACTCCAGCGTCAGGCCACCTCTCTCTCTTTCAGGCTGGTCGTGGGGGGGCCAGGCATCGCAGACTGTGAAAAGACAACAAAGCTCTGCTGCCATTTCTGTGTGGCAGGGTGGCCTCTCAAACCTCAGAGCAGCAACACTGACAAAATCTCAACCAGCTGACAATTCAGACCTGCAGGGTTTTGTTAAACATGTTGTAATTACCAAATAACAGAGCGGGCTGAGATCAATGACTACTAAAGTAATATATATATATATATATATATAAGTGGATAAGGCCAGATTTATAAAACTAGACAAATTAGCGTGAGGATGCATGGTGGAGCACTGTTACAGGTTCAATTCCCAGCGTTGTCCGTTCTGCGTGGAGTTTGCATGTTCTCCCCATGCATGTGTGGGTTTCCTCTGGACACTCAGGCTTCCTCCCACAGGCCCAAAACATACATGTTAATTAACAAGTCTAAATTGTCCCTAGGTGTGAGTGAGTGTGTGAATGGTTGTAAGTTTTGTTGGTCTCTGTCTGACCCTGTGTTGAACTGGAAAGCTGTCCAGGGTGTCCCCTGCCACAAACGGATCTTCCTTTATTAGTCTTTGTTAAGATAATTAGTGGGTGTGAGCATAATCATGCTGTTGGTAAACAAAAAAGCAGAAGCTGCAGATCAGATCAAACCGTGTTAATCCTAGTTTTCAGTGATTTCAATTTGTTGACTATTAAAAAGGAGCCGCAGTCAGCTATTGTTAGAAAATCTATGGAGTGAAGTAGTGTGGATTTTATTAAATATTAACAGCTTGGGAGTGGGGGGAGCATGCTATTGGTTCATGGGGGGATCGGGGTGGGGGTGCGCGCCACCGCTCGCCTGCAGTGGCTCCACTTCCTGGAGGGGGCATTGTAGCTCCCTGCAGTAGCTCCACTTCCTGAAACTGTCGCGGGGGGCGCGCGTTGCCGTTTCGCGGTGGATTTAATGAAATATTGACAGCTTTAAGGACACAGTAATTGGCTTAACCCTCTGGAGTCTGCTGTACAATTTTCCGTTTTGCCCATTTTTTGTGTTTGCCTTTATTTTTCAGTTTTCAGGACTTTTTTGTCGGTCAAAACTGAAACCATCACAAAGACTGGCTTCCTGGTGGGGTAAAGGAGGGACGAAATGCGGCTATAGCTACCCACGCCGGTGCGTTTGTAGACCTCAGAGGGTTTTAAGAGGCCAGATCTGGCCCGCGGGCCGCCTATTGAGTAACAATGCTTTACAGCAATCCATGTTTCCACCTCAGAACCTGCTCAGGACAGACGAGCTGAAGGCACAGACATCATATATATGAGCTAAGAGATCTATTGTATCGTGTTCATTATGACGGAGCCTCCAAGGAACAAAGAAAACCTTTATCTGATGATTGAAAACACGAGCGCACAGCGAGGGAAGGGGGGCACAGTTTGTTTTTACGACAGTGATTTAAAATGGACACTAGGGGGTGCTAAAACAATCCAAAACTGCCTAGTGTGCCTTTAACTGTGGCAACAAATGAACCTCTAAGATAAAGTGATTAAAAGGATTATATACGTATTATAAAAAAACAAGCTAGAAAAATATTATTAGATTTTATTTCCTTGTATACATAGGCTGCAGGTTTTAAAATATATTTGATAATTACACAAATTTGACCTTGGTTACCAGTATCCTTTGAGAATGTCTTCCTCCTTCATTCACTCATTTTCCATACACACTTTATCCTGCTCAGGGTCACGGGGGGGTTGGAGCCCATCCCAGCTGTCATCAGGAGGGAGATGGGGTACATCCTGTACATATCACCTCCTCATTACATGGCCGACACAGAGACACATCAATCAAACAACCAAACTCCCACAGACACGCACACACTCCTATGCAATGTATGATTTATTGTATTTTACATTATATAATTTAGTTTGGTAGAGTTCTACTTATCACGTCTAATTGGTTCATTTTCCACAGCAGACGATGTCTTCACACAGATTTAGCAGACAATTTTATCCAAATGACTTTCAGGTGAAAGGAGTACAGAAGGTGTAATGAGTGAATTTTTCACTGGATGAGTGTGTGACACGTTTTGGAACAAAATGATTTGAACTCGAAATGGGAACGATGATAACGACCGCTGCAAAGGTCAACTTGATCACAGGACGAAAACAGATCTGTAAATCTGAACATAGTAAACACGGTTCTGTATCCATTAGTCCTTCAGACAATATGCAATCCATGTGCACAAATGAAATATCAATTCTCTAGGAAACCAGGATGCTTGTTGGTGTGTGTGTGTGTGCTACAACAGAGCTGGTGTTTCCTCCTGCAAAATTTATTCCCTTAATTTTGTGGCTCAGCAAGAACAGTATTAACAATACAAACTGTGCATTATTGGAATTTTGGTTCTAAAAATGAACTAAAAGTGTTATTTTCCTAGTAAATTCCTGCTTTTTTCTGTATGTGGTTGCTTGCATGGGTCTGTTGGTGTAGAAAAAGTAATTGAGAATGGTCACTAAGTGACTCTGGATCTACAGAGGTGAAATGTGTGCATGCTGCAGCGTATCTCACATCATTTAAGGTGTGGGCTTAAATGAACAGACAGGAACCCTGCAGGATGTCAGTGACACCGCTTTCTGTCCTGCAGTCTGAAAGAAAACTTTCAGTGTAGAAATAAATTTAAAATCAAAACTTCAGATCAGTGGGACTCTGTAGATCATATCAGGCATCTGTCATCTGAGGCATTGAGGGTTTTTATACAAATGTTCTGCTTTGCATTGTCATTGTGCTGTGAGTAAAATACGCTGTAGGAAAATAACTGATTCTGATCAGGAAGTGAGGACTGTCATCTGGGAAATATTGACAGACAAAGAAGAAAAGAGAACTAGACAGCCCAACATGCTCACTCATCTGGAGGACATTCAGAAGAAAAATATTTTCATAACTGTTTTAAATTTGACATATTAGGTGGATTAAGGGGACTGTACAGACATATTTTCCTCTCAGTTAAAAAAAAAAGCGATGTCTGGATCACATTAGTAACGTCTTCTTGAGTTTATAGGTTTTTAGACTTGTCACTTTGCAGTCACACAAATAAACTGCATGTATGGATATAATTATATGTATGTTATTTTATCTTCTTTTTGAAACCATGATTGAGTGCACTTATGTAGAGAGCAACTTTTATAGCATTTGTTACCTGCAGATACTTCTGATTCATAAGTAGTTCATTTTTCTGCAAAACAAAGTGAAAACGATAAAAAACCAAAGAAAACAAATAAAGTAAAATATATTTTTGTAAACAGTACACTTGGAAAAATCCTGTGGGGTTCTCAAGCAGTAAGTTATTTTCTCCAGCTTTGTGTTTACTTTATTGACAAGAGATTTTTGAGATCATTGGAGACATTGAAAGTTTTAGTTTGTTCCAAACCAGCAACTTTCTACCAAACTTGATATGATTTCATCAGCGTCAACCATCAACAATGATGGAAAAACACATTGATAATGTCTCATCTCGTCTTCTTCCGCTTATCCGGGTCTGGGTCACGGGGGCAGCATCCCAATTAGGGAGTTCCAGACGGTCTTCTCCCCAGCCACTTCTACCAGCTCCTCCGGCAGGATCCCAAGGCGTTCCAGGGCCAAACCAGAGATATATTTTCTCCAGCGTGTCCTGGGTCGACCCGGGGGCCTCCTGCTGGCAGGACATGCCTGAAACACCTCCCTGGGGAGGCGTCCAGGGGGCATCCTAACAAGATGCCCAAACCACCTCAACTGGCTCCTTTCGACATGGAGGAGCAGTGGTTCTACTCCGAGTCTCTCCCGAATGTCCGAGCTCCTCACCCTATCCCTAAGGCTGAGCCCGGTCACCCTTCGGAGAAAACTCATTTCGGCCGCTTGTATCCGCGATCTCGTTCTTTCGGTCATTACCCAA
>SSNR01000169.1:989140-1003334 GCA_006937965.1 Callopanchax toddi | reverse complement strand
CTCAGCTGCGAACCTCCCCAGTAAGAGCTGTAGGTCAGAGCCTGATGAAGCTAGGAGGACCACATCATCTGCAAAAAGCAGAGACGAGATTCTCCTGTCACCAAACTCAACACCCTCCACACCACAGCTGCGCCTAGAAATCCTGTCCATAAAGGTTATGAACAGGACCGGTGACAAAGGGCAGCCCTGGCGGAGTCCAACCCTCACTGGGAACAGGTCCGACTTACTGCCGGCTATGAGGACCAGACTCACACTCCTCTGGTACAGGGACTGAATGGCCCTTAACAAAAGACCATCCACCCCGTACTCCTGGAGTGTCCCCCACAGGGCGTCCCTGGGAACACGGTCATAAGCCTTCTCCAAATCCACAAAACACATGTGGATTGGTTGGGCAAACTCCCATGACCCCTCCATCACCCTAGCGAGGGTAAAGAACTGGTCCACAGTTCCACGACCAGGACGAAAACCACATTGCTCCTCTTCTATCTGAGGTTCAACTATCGACCGGACCCTCCTCTCCAGTACCCTGGAGTAGACCTTCCCAGGGAGGCTGAGGAGTGTGATCCCCCTATAGTTGGAACATACCCTCTGGTCCCCCTTCTTAAAAATGGGAACCACCACCCCGGTCTGCCACTCAACAGGAACTGCCCCCGATGACCACGCAATGTTGGAGAGACGTGTCAACCACGACAGTCCTACAACATCCATAGATACCCAGGTTGGATCTCATCCACCCCCGGGGCTCCGCCACTGTGTAGTTGTCTGACTACCTCAGCGACTTCTGCCCCAGAGATTGGACAGTCCGTCCCCAGGTCTCCCAGCTCTGGTTCCTCATAGGAATGCGTGTCGGTGGGATTAAGGAGCTCCTCAAAGTATTCCTTCCACCGCCCGACTATAGCCCACATTGATAATGTAATCATATCAAAGAATATACTTGATTTTTTTATTTGCCATCAGAAAGGGTTACCTCAAAAATAGTGCTGGGTATTGTGGCCAATTTCCCAAATCGATTCGACTTCGATTCATAAGGCTCTGAATCAATGATTCGATTTGATTAAATTCGATTTGATTCACTTCAGTCTGGTCTTAAATAATTAAAAAGACTCAACTGTGTTCCAAAATACAAATAAACTATATTGTTATTATCATCTTGAACAAAAGGTTTAAAGTATAAACATTTAAATTAGGCATATTAAACTTTGACTGTAGCCACGAATTAACCAAATGGTTCTAAAACTGTAAACAGAACTGTCAAGTTTCAGTCAAGGGGAAAAGTCGATCTCAGACCTAATGAATTGATTCTGAAAAATGTTTATGAAATCGATGAAATCGATTTTTTTTTTTTACCGAGCCCTACTCGAAAAACTATTACATTAATGCCAGTTGTTGTTTTAAGCAAACAGGTAAAACATTTCCCTAAAAATGTTATCATCAGACTTTTTGGGGCCAGGTTTCGTCTCTGTCCATATCGTACTGTTATTCTTAATTCTGATATTAAACCAACTTGGTGAGTGTGGAGTTATAGTTTCATTCTAAACCACCGGTTTGCACTCTGAGACCTTTTCATCTGTTAGCAATCTTTTTCTGAACTTTCAGCCACCAAAAGCCCAATCCATCAGCCACTGTCATTTGCTGCAATGAAATGTGAAAGGGAGTGTAAACTCACAGAGACGTAATGTACTTTTAAAATGGAAAATACCAGTTTAAACTTCATTTGTGCATAATAGCTTTTTGGGAGGACAGGATAATAAGGACATCGGTTCAAAATTCCCCCTATTTATTTTAGGAGGAGCATTAACTCAAACACATTTTCTCTTTCAGAACCTGTTGCCTGTTCATTACTCTTAAGATAACAGTGGGATTAAAGTTAAACGTGCTTATTTCTTACATATACCGCAGACTGGTTTTAATTGGTCCCTCTTTTATGTTTCACGAGACAGTCACCACACTGTGTTTGGGTTTGATGTGGAAAATCAGCACCAGATTGCATAAACTCCAATGCAAACAGAGAAAATGGGTCCTGTGTGCATGCAATGTAAGTGATTGTTGCCAGATTATATGCACCATATGTATTCCTCCAAGAGAGAGTAGACTGAATATCCTTTTTTATGAATTCCACCCAAAGTCATCTCATCGTGGAGCCGTATTTATCTACTCTGGCTAACTGGTTCCATGTTTTTCAATTCAAGTTTTCATGAGCCTGTGGACTGATGATAACAACACAGCAGGTCATAGAAGGACAGACAGCCGTCAGCTATCTGCCACACTTAAAACAACTCATATTTGCTCAACTTTAAAGAGTAAGACCCTGGATAAAAGGTAATATTAACTGTCTGTCTGAGGAGATGAAAAGCAGCCTAAGACTTGGTTTCTTCTCTCCTGCCTGGAGCGGTGGGCATATGGTCAATACTGCAATACGTCCCCATCAAAAATGGTCAAAGGAGGGCTGCATTGTAAGATTGTGGGATGCAAGATGACTTACTAGACTGAAGGAAGGAAATGAGAGGTGTCTAAAATAAAGCCAGTTAAAATGAGTTAGCCAGAATATGAACCGGCATCTGCTGTATTGACTTGTAGCTCAGTATGAGATTGAATTATTCTTAGAGGAGGATCAATGGGAACAAACACAGAACCGAAAAGTGAGAGACAGTAGGAAAAAATGAAGAAGACAACCGGTCTTACTGAATAAACCCACAGAATGTCTTACTGCGGATGGAGGATTACACATTTAAAGGGATCCTCTGACAAATATATGAAGCAATTATTTGCATATGTTGTATCCCTGGCTCTGTAACACAAGGACATACCAGAGGCAGCTGGAGCATTAGCTTCATGTGTTGCTTTAAGCCAAACCGTAAGTGACCTAAAGTCAGAAAGTCAAACAAAATCAAATACACGTAAAAAGGAACTTCATTTAGAAGCCATTGTTGTATAGCTTAACTTTTTAAAAGTTAAGAATCTGTTTGCATGAGTGTTTTTCTGAAGTCAGTATCAGAACAAAAGCAGCTGCTTCTCATCGTTGCTGACAAGCACTAATGTTATTGTTTCACTCTGATTGGATATCACATAACCCCCGTATATCTCCTCAACTATTTGAGAGTAGACTAATTCATGAGTATTGTGAGTTTCATTAAGGCAAAATAAAGGTTTTAACACCTTAAAAGGAGCAGGAGGTTTTAAAGGCATCTTCATTTGTTTCTTTAAGCAAATATTGCATGATTATGAATATAGCTAAATGTATGATTTAGAGTAAATTTAATCATAAATACTATGTTTATTGGGTAACGCTTTCTTTTACAGTCCCCTAATTACCATGTACTTACATGGTAATTACACTATAACTTAAAGTGTAATACTATGTAATAAAGCTTAATTTAAAAGGTAATTACTATGTAATTCAAAATGATTTACATGTAAGTATGGTAATTACTGTTTAAATACTCAGAAATAAGACTGGCTTTCTTTTACAGTATAGTACAGTACAGTTTCCTTGTACTTATTGGATAATTAGTGATGTTTTACTTGGTAATATTGCTGGATTTTACTGGTACTAATTTATGACAAGTTTAAAAAGATGAACTGGAGTTCCATGGTAATATTAACTGTTTAAAAACTCAGAAATAAGACTAGCTTTCTTTTACAGTACAGTTTCCCTTTACTTAAATGGTAATGTGTTGTGTTTTATTAGGTAATAATGAGGTATTTTACTGGTAATAATTTCTGAACAGGTTAAATATTAACTATAGAATTTAACCTGAGTTACATGGTAATAACTGTTTAAAAACTCTGAAACTAGACTGGCTTTCTTTTACAGTACAGTTTATCTTTACTTATTGGGTAATTAGTGATGTTTTACTTGGTAATAATGATTTATTTACTGCATCTAGTTTATGAACAGTTTAATTACAAACGTTCTACAACATAACATGAGTTACACTGTAATAACTGCCTAATTACTATTTAATAAGTCAAAGCTTCTCCCTGTGACTAAATACCAATAATTACCTGGTAAAATATGTTAGTTTACTGTGTAAACTTCTGGTAAATAGTAGGTAATTTAAGAATTTTTAAACAGCAATTCAATTGCAATTACCTATTAATTACAGGTACACAGCAACACTATAAATGCCAATATGTACTGGTAAATAATGCCTAATTTAGGCACTGTAAATCAGTAATTTGATTGTAATTACCATGTAAATCAATTTGAATTACATAGTAATTACTGTAGAAACTAAGATTTATTACATAGTAACACACTTTAAATGCAAATATGTGGCAATTTTACTGTGTAATATGTTGGTAAATAGTGCCTAATTTAGACACTATTAGGCAGTAATTTGATTATAATTACCATGTAAATCGTTTTTAATTACATAGTAATTACCTTTAAATTAAGCTTTATTACATAGTAATACACTTTAACTTACAATGTAATTACCATGTAAGTACATGGTAATTAGGGGACTGTAAAAGAAAGCGTTACCGTTTAGGGTAATTGCATTCATGTTGTTGAAGTAATAACTTTAATTTGCTGTGAACCAGAATGCAGTGCCAACAAGACTTTTCATGAATTTCAAATTTTGTTCAAATTAACGTCCAAAATAAACATTAGCTTCTGAACTTTGTTGCTCAGCTTCATTGTTATTGGACATCCTACATTCAGTGAGATATCTCCATTTTAAGTTATCAGAGTGTGCTGAGAGCTTTCCTCCCCCTTCCTCTTGTCAGGGTTCACTCACTCAGATATAAACCTGGTCTCCTGCCAGACTCAGACTTATATCGCTTTCTCTGTTTTGTGAGCTGGCTGCTTCACTTCCCGCATCCTGCACAGCAGTCCTTGGGTTGTTTGTGAAATGGAAGTAGCACAGGAACCCTCTGGGACATAAGAGAGAACGCGAGGTCTGAAGCCCCCTCACCTCTGTGTTTCTGCAGAGTCCCCAGAGGCATGGTGAACAGTAGTAGGCTTGCTCTCCTAGTCTTCAGACTTCTTGTATGCGTGTTTGTCTGAGGTGGACTTAAGGGTTGCATCTTGAGGGTGGGCCGTTTTTTTTTTTTTTTTTTACTTTTTTGCATTAGAAGTAGGTGTCACACTGAGTTTGTCCAGTAGTCTGCAGAGATCTAGTGAGACTGTAGAGATAAAATCATATACTATAATTGCCCTGAAGTAGCCAGCACCTTGAGATCTTGCCATTTAAGCGTTTTCCATTCCTCACCTTTTTGCACGATGCACAATTTTTACAATCTTTTTGTCACATTCTTGCAAAAGATTCAAATTGACCATATTCCCCACTTTATTTTCACATGTATGTGCTAGCCCATTAGATTCCCTTCACTCATTTAACAAAGAAAGCTACAATGAAACTGAATTGCTGCTATCCTTATCTGCAGGATGCACCAGGCAAACTGCTGGAATAGTCTGACTAAAGGGTGGTGCACTTACTGTGGGTGATTTATCTCCAGCATGTCATTTCTGTGGTATCATTTGCGATTGATTTCTTTTTTTTTTTTTTTGCCTTGTGCTGTAACTCAAGAGAAGGTTATGCATATTAAAACTTTTACATTTCCTTTCCTGTCTCGAAGCTCAATTACCCTTCAGACTTTCTTCAGCCCAGTAACTGTAGAAACTGATTTTATGTTAAAAAGTTAAAAACTCAAGTGGTGGTCCTCTCTGTCTCGCTCTACCCAAAACACGAAATCCAGTTTTTTTTGGTCTTGATTTCTAAACCAGCAATATGAAATCATTTTGTGGTCAACAAGTCTTTCCAACAAAGTTGTTGGGAGGTTTCTTTGGTCTCAAACTAGGATTTTTCATTGCCCAAATGGAAGTTTCCATAAATATGGATCAGAGTTGAGCTGAAACAGTGCAGTGATTTCTGGAGAGTTAAGGATCAACACAACGGCACCCCTTTTTTAATGATACAGGAGTCAGATGTTAGCAGATATCATTGTTTTTTTTTGTTCCAGCGTAAAAGAGGCGTCTGTGTAGTGAGCTTTAGCACCAGGTCCATCAACACCCATGTGTTGTCTGTCAGCAGCACTAATCCGGAGCTCACAGTTGTAAAACTAGGGCTGTTAGATGGTAAATCTCACTTCATCTACTAAGTCTGTTGGAGTCTTTGGGCTAAATCCTGCAGTTGTTCCCTTGATTTAAAATGAAAGCTTTCTTCATCATTGCTAAACTGAAACTCTTCATAACAGATGGACAACTCAAATCCTTTGGGTTTTTTTTTTTCTAATATGGGATGCCTAAGATTTCTACAAAATCAGAAAAACCATCCCAACACTTTCAAAACCCACATTTGTTTAAAAAACATTAAAGCAATAATAGTCTTGTGAGTAGCGTCAATACAAGTCAGACAAATATTGTTCTGGCCCTGCAGCGGATCATCGGAGTAGCTAAGGTCAAAGGTCAGAGGTGAGAGGATGGCCAACAGTATGCTAAGCGCCTCTCCAGAGTCAGCCCTCGTAAATTAAAGACATACTTCTCTGAGCTATGCTTCAGGATTCTCAATCAAATTAGTTTTTTCCAAATGGGAAGAAGAAGAAGAAGAAAAACAGTGAATGGGTCCCTCCCCAAGTTCTCTGCTGTTTTCCCCACTTCAACTTTTATCTTTTTGTCTGTGCTCGGTGTGATCTGTTAGATCCATTAGCCCAAGGAGGCCTGTGGCTTTTTGTCTGAGGAATATGTCAAACTGTTAGCAGCATTTGGTATATTGGCACATAGCTTCATGCAGAGAATTAAAGAATGAGCTTCAAAACAGAAACCACTAAGAGACTTGCTGAAAAAGTGAATATTCTTATACAATAACCACAGAGGCTGTGTCTTTGACTCTTCAGGGAACAGACAAGGGAGAAAAATTTTGATTTAGTTTCAGTTTTTAAACTTTAAGCCAAGAAAATTCAAGTTTAAGATGATTTTTAGGAGAAGTGAACAGTCTTTGTATTTAGTTCTTCACCTCTCAGTTCAAATTATCTCATAAAAAGTAAGAAACACCTTCAGGAAACCTATAAATAATCAATTATTTATGATTTTCATCCCCTTATCCTCCACTGTGACTCTTTTTGATGTTGTTGTTTTGCTTGTGCTGTCAAGTGTGAGGTCCACAAGAATCAACCAGAAGCTAGGCGTCATCAAAACACGAGAAAAGAGAGAGAGGATTAACCTTTGTGCCCCACACTGCCTAATTAATGAAAATGACCCGGGAGCAGAGTGAAGACATTGTCCACACAAAGTCTCTGACATCCTTAACAAGATTTCAAAAAGTAAAGCTTAATTTGCTGCCTTAGATCTCTACAGAACGAACCTTACGTTCTATTTGGTATTAAAGTTAATACTTATATTTTTGTCTCCTTTTGAACATTTCTTTTGCAAATATATTAAAATTTTATGGCAAAATAAAATTTAAATACCTCCAGATGACGGTACGATTTAATGGGTTTATTAGTCTAAATGCATGTTGCGTTCACTTGATGGTGTAACGTCCTCCTCCTTCCTCTTCTCCTTTATCGCCCTTACAGTATAGAGATGTAAATGTGGGCTGTTGTTATTGAGCTGATGACCCTGCTGGACCTTTTGAGATGTTTAGGCGATTACTTTGCATTCCTCTGCTCCGAACGGCCTCTCTGGAAACTATTACCTGGAATTACCTCAAATCAAAGACTTATTCCTATTATCTCAACAGGATCAGCCAAAACAGACGGGTTAGGAACGGCCAACAAAGACGTTAAAACAACACAAAACACATTCCCCGTTGTCAAACAAACGATGACTTATTGGATCAGTCAAACCAAAAGAAACATAAAAAACGTTTTTAACGCTAATGTTAATTTATTATCGCACAAAGGAATTCATTTTTTAAAAATTGTTAAGTTTGGTTTAATAACGTTTGTGATATTTGGATTTCCTCTGTTAATGTGAAATAATTTCCTTCTAGTTAAACTAGTGAACTGTTTTATTTATCCCACCCACACACATACACACACACACACAGACACACACAGACACACACACACACACACACACACACACACACATCGTCGTTGCCCTTGCAGTCAAAAAAATTAGAGACATCTACCGATTTGGGCAAGCTGCCCATAAACCTATAGGTCAAAGTGATATGAGGAAAGTAGACAATTTGTCTTAAGCTGTTATCCACCTCCCATTAAGAGGCCCAGCTGTATGAGGAGCGGGATCAAAACACCTAAACGTGAACCCTTAATATGTCCAGGAACTGCTATGAATATTTTAAAAGATGGACGTTCTTAAATGCTTTCATGTTACTTCAAGGGATTTTCAAGGATATTCAATTGAAAACGAACCACAAACCAAAATATAAAATAATGCCCACTGAAAAACTCTCAGAGAGAGAGGGAGGTTATTTTGTGCCAACAGCTCAGGGATATCCAGACCTTTGTGAACTGATGAGAAATCTGAAACCACGAACACTGGAGGAGGGGGATGAAGAATAATAAAACACAAACATCACCGAGGAGGAGGAGGAGGAGGAGGAGGAGGAAGAAGCTTTAATGCTTCATCAAATTACAGATGAGGTCTTAAAACATAAAGGAGTTAATTTAAAGACACATTCAGTATCTAGAGACCCACTAATAGTTTTAGTCACAGATTGTGAGTTTCACTTACTGATTAACAAACTTCACTTTAAATCAAAACAGCCATGGACATGTTTCCCTTGTATTAGGTTGTTCTTTGTGTTGTCTAGTTATGTGTTGTAAGGCCATCACAGGACTTCTAAAAGTCACTCATTTCAGGAATTGAAAATCAATTATTATATACAGGGGTGCACATAACTGGTCCACCAGTACAGATGCACACCAGATATCAGGTATTAGGGTTAGGGTCCTAACCTAACCCTAACCTGTGCATCTGTACTGGTGGACCGTCAAATTCAAGTCTTTTAACCCTCTGGGCGCCAAAGTCGCAATATTGCGACAAGCGTCATTACTGAGTTTAACGAGCTGCAGCTGCTGACAGGAGCCCTTTTTTAGTTTCTACTTTACACCAGAAGACCGTGGACAACTGTAACTTCATACTGAGCAACATTTTTGGGTATGTTTACTGTTTATATTGAAAGTTTTGGAGAAAAAAAGAGTTTGAAAACCTCCTCCTTTCGGAGGAGATGGGAGGGAAGTGGTTACGTCAGCCGCGCCGCTCAGAGCGAGTTTCAGAGCGAGGAGGGAGGAAGATAACTTACTATGAGAAGTCTGTTCACTGGTCACCAAGCACTTCATGGCTGACTCAGACTCTGAAGAGGAAAATTCATCCTCTGATGAAGATGATCAGTCATCCGGGGAGAGTGCAGCTGGGTCTGCATGCAGCGAGAGCGACCCGGTTCGCCATGACGGCCCAAGCAGCTCGTAGGTCTGGTTCAGCTTTGCTTTACGGTGTCCTGAGAGGAAGGATGTGGTGTCCATAGCAAGCAAGGGTAGTAAAAACACCGCGAATAGTAACAAAGGGAGCGGAAATGTAAAAATTTGTGGCAAACTCAGCAGAACCTGCAAGAGAAAAAAACTGTAAATAAACGGGATGCAGCGTTCACTGTCCCTCTGTAAATGAGGATGATGAGGGTGGGGTTTTCCCGGGAGATGATGAAGAGCATCACAGGTGCATCAGACACTTTGATGAACTTGCTGAGTGTTTTGGAAACAGATCGGTCCAGTTCTGAGCCCACTGGTTTCCTGTATGCTCTTTTAGATGATGGATTATATACTTTTACGTTTTTATACATATATATATATATACACATATATATATATATATATATATATATATACATGCATACATATATATACAATACATATATATATACACATATATACTGTACATAAAATCAAAAAATGTAAAAAAATAAAGATAAATGCTTGTAGAAGTTACACACCCAATAGTGCTGCTGCCTGATGATGTCACAATATGCAAATTAGATAAGTGCATTTTTTTCCCATCACAAACTTTGATTAAAACTGAACATTTTTCTCATTTACAGTATGCCTTTATCTCTAACCATATTAAAGTTTCAACTTTTTGAAATTGTAATGTAAAAAAAAAAGATGATTTTCTTGGGAAAAACTCTGGCGCCCAGAGGGTTAAAGACCTTTTTAAGACTGTTTATATAAAAAAATTAATACCCATTTCACAGACCTACCGACAAGGAAAAACAAAGATTCTTGAACATATGTTCATTTATTTTTAAAAGAAGTGTGGAATGTGCAAAGTATGACAAGTTTGGTTGACAAATGAAACCTTTTGAGGTGAAATGCGATACGGAGAACTTACATACAGCACACATTTTAAGACCTAGATATCAAATTTCAAGACTTTTTCAAGTCTTTTTAAGGTATTATTTCCAAATTCATAAATTCAATGCTTTTAAGACTTTTTAAGACCCCGCGGGAACCCTGTGCATGCGTACCAGAACATCCTGCCCAGACACGCCTTTGTGGACCGGCGCTTTTGCGGTCCTGATGGCGCAGCCCGTGATCTGACGAGCTTCGCATCCTGTTGGCGGTTCATCGAATGAGTGCTCACATGGCCTCTGAAGCTAGTAGACACACACTCGCAGCATCTCTGACACACACGCGCAGCAACAGCAACACACACAATCACAGCATGTCTGGCACACGCGTGCCCCAAACCCACGAAGATGTGATGAAAAATTGCATCCCTGATTATGCAGATTCAATACACATTTCTTGTCATTTTGATGATTATGGTATGATGATTATGATAATGAAAACCTCAATTTTAGTGTCTCAGAAAATTAGAATATTTCATAAGATCAATAAAAAATGATATTTTAAACAGAAATCTAAAGCTTCTGAAAAGTAAGTATGTATATTTCTATAAAACCAATACTTGGTTGGACCTCCTTTTTGTGTGAATTCCTGCATCAATGCAGCGTGACATAGAGCGATCAGCATATAAAGCTTGTCAGAAGAAGGAAGCATGTAGTGCAAATATCCCAGATAGAGGCTGCATTGACTGAACTTCACACAGTAGACCAACACCAGCTGATTACTAGGGAAAGTTATTTGAGCAGTACTATGATATAACTAAACAACACAGTGCAAATGAAAACTTGACTGCAAAGGGAACCCTCCAGAAAGTGAAAATGACTTCGATTCATCACCTCTGCATGCCTCCAAATGAGAAAACTTGATTACATCATTGCTTTTCTTTCATCTGACAGTTGTTCTCTTAGTCTACTCGCTCCACAAGGGTACGTCTGTCTTCTACAGGCTGCAAACACAAAGCACTGCACTGTTTCACTCGTCTTCATCAACCCAATGAGAGTGAGTGTTTAGCTCGTTTTAAACTTTAGGTGTTACTGACTGACGAGTTTAGGACTTAGTCTAAATAAGTTGTGTCTGCCTTTAAAACGGTGGTGTTTAGATCTGGTGGTTGCCCGTGTCATTATGTTTTAAAACCTGTGATCTGACTGTTTGTGGAGTCTAAACACTTTTTTGGGTTCAGAGTTCTCATCTCACAAATTTAAATAGCTGCCTCAGAGTAAAAAAAAACTTTATAAAAGTTTTTTGGGGCGTTAGAAGATGAAAATCTGGGGAATAGTTTTTTTTTTTATATAAAGGAACAGTCCCTTGTCACACACTGATGCTTGGTCAGAAGCTCTTTGTGTCAGTTTTGAATGCACTGGGAGTATCTTTGCTATTAATTTTTGATATGCGGGGAATGCACCAGGAGGAAACACCAGAGACATCATTCTTCAGTGCTCACTTGTTGACAAGCAACTCGATCTTCAAGAGGAAGTCTTGAAGGGGCTTGTGTGAGTCTGTTGGGAGGGGGATGCTCTGGGCTGGAGTTCTAGAGCAGCTATGGGACTGCTGTCTTCTATTTCCTTCTTTTTCAACTCATTCTTCATTTTCACTTCCTTTTTTATATGTATTTGCTTTGATACTTCTGCTTAAATTCCCATTTACCTTTTAGAAACAAAAATCATTTTCTAATTTACACACACATTTTTTTTTTGTCTAGATTAGGCATCAGTTGTTTCAGTTAGGGAAACATTATAAAAAGTTTTGCGATTCAACATCTTCACATCACCTCGTCCTGTTTCTAAAATAATGCTGTGCTCCAGCAGAGCATCAATATGTGATGAGCTGAGATGAAATTAGGACTTTAAAAATTCCAGCACTATGTTGGAAAACCAACATCTTGTTCCCATGGCTTTCTCTTCTACTTCAGAATTTCTAAAAATCATTAAGCATTAACACACACTTTGATTAGATTTTAGGACGTGTGTCAGACTGATTCGGCTGAAACCCAGTGAGTTTGAGTGTAGCGTGCTAGCTGGCTCAAGCGCGGCAGTAATTAGCGCTGAGCGATAGCGTCGCACGCTCATTAATCTCGGAGCAGCTGCACGGGACTCGATGGGAAGCGAGACCGTTTAGCTACTCCGTTAGTAAGTAGTGGAAACTGACTTACTTGTGGACGGAGTGAAGCCCGGAGGCCTGATCGGTTGATGGAGTGAAGCCCGGAGGCCTGATCGGTTGATGGAGTGAAGCCCGGAGGCCTGATCGGTTGATGGAGTGAAGCCCGGAGGCCTGATCGGTTGATAGAGTGAAACCCGGAGGCCTGATCGGTTGATAGAGTGAAGCCCGGAGGCCTGATCGGTTGATAGAGTGAAGCCCGGAGGCCTGATCGGTTGATAGAGTGAAGCCCGGAGGCCTGATCGGTTGATAGAGTGAAGCCCGGAGGCCTGATTGGTTGATAGAGTGAAACCCGGAGGCCTGATCGGTTGATAGAGTGAAGCCCGGAGGCCTGATTGGTTGATAGAGTGAAGCCCGGAGGCCTGATCAATTGATTGAAGCCCGGAGGCCTGGTTGATTGATTGAAGCCCGGAGGCCTGGTTGATTGAACAGCAGCTACGGCGTTGAATGAATGGACCGCTGACTGGATAACTGGCCGGACGAATGGAACGCTGACTGAAAGGGAACGAACTGGAACGAAGAGCTGGCACGGGTAATGGCAGACTGGATAGTTCAGGTAGAAGTAGCGGAGTGAACTGGACCGCTGAGCTGGAACGAACCATCGCGAGCTGAAGCGGCGAGCTGACTCGGCTAGCTGGATAGGGTAGCTGGATGATGTCTGAGCCCCACTTCCTGGGTAAAAGGTCCTTTTATAGTGGAAGTGGAGCCAGAGGGATGATGGGAAATAGAGTCTTAGAGGGAGGAGCACTCTGGAGGAGAGGAACCGTGACGTGTTCCTTTCCTCTAGTGGTCTCTTTCCCAGTAAAGGGTCAAAGTGTATTTTTTACAATATATATTTTATTTTTTTTGCACATTTTTGAGGCTGAGTTTATTTTGCAGAGAAACATGAATAATTTGGCTCATTGTCAGTTCTCATCATTTAGAGACAAACAGCTGCTTAGAATCAGGTTCTGTTAGCGCGACATCCTAATAAACAGTAGTTTTTCATCTCTTAGCTTTAATAAATACTTTCTCAAAGGAAGAAATGTTTAGTTTCACTTTAAATGGATATAAAATTTGCCTTCAGGTTACCAATGTATTTTCAGTCTGCCACTTTATAAACTGAAGCATTTTTAGGAGCCGTTTCCTGGTTATTGTATTCAGTAAATCACCCTTTATAGTCTCACTTCAAGCCTTGCCCTGTGTTTTGTCCAGACAAGGTATGAAAATTAGTTTTACCATGAAAGAACTTCACAGGCTGTGTCCATCTTTGTCAGGATGACAATGGCGAATAGGTTTTTCTCCCCTGGTGGGAAACTAAACTCTCAGTGCACTTGGGTGGGATAATGATATACAGCTCAGATTTTTTTTTAAACCATAAGAAAGGTATTTAGAGAAGGAACGTTCATTATTTCATGAGTTTCCACGAGAAAACATGTTAGAAACAATTGCCTCAGTATCTTAGGTGTTCAGCACTTAAACTGCAACAGGTATTAAAATAATCCAAGATTTACATCAACTACATTTTACTTTATGCAATCTGAATCAGAAAACAAGGCAAATATATTGAAACAAAGTAATTATAGAATCTAGGTGTGAAACATACGTATGACTTCTATCCCTCAATGAGCTAAAAGATTTACAGACCCTACAGCAAAACACAGATTGCATTTCCAGGTATTTGAAGTGGTCTATAAAAGGCAACAATAGTTTGCAGGTGTTGTGTTTTTAGTGGCACATGTGTTCACCC
>SSNR01000169.1:978208-989039 GCA_006937965.1 Callopanchax toddi | reverse complement strand
TTTGTGGTTTTTGTGTTTTTTTGGCGCCCCCGCCCTCCCCCCCCCCCCCCCCCCCCCCCCCCAAAAAAAAAAGCTCTAAAATGTCACAGAAACATGTTTTATAGCTAAAACTCAGACAGGCCTTAATGTCTTTAGGGCGACATGTGGCATGAAAGTGGATAAAAGTTTACCTGGTCAGTTTAATTTTCAGGGCTCATTAAAAAAAAAATTAAAACATTAAAATAAGAACTTATTTGACTCAATGAACTAGCAAAGAGAAATAAAGCCGTTTAAAAGGAGCACCTCAGAGCTCAGATTTGTTGTGTTAAACATGAAACGCTTGTAACACCAGCAATAAAACGGGAAGAAAGGTTCGTGCAGCCACAAGCAAAAGAGACTTCCAACAAAGAAAAATGAAAAAAAATAATAAAACGAGCAACTGAGCGATGAACTGAACATGTACGTTTTAGATTTTAAACAGTGAAGCTAAAATGAGAAGACGAAAACAAAGACGAGATTTATTTTTGCTCGAGTTGTACGTCGAGAAATAATTCAACTAGACGTAGAATTTTATCATGTCCTTAAACGATTCTGATATTTTCTATTTAAGCATCAGCCTGACGTACAAAATGAGACTATTACATGTTGTCTGTACAAATTATACAATTTCACATTCCTTTGAAAATTGAATGTGATTCAGTGAAATTGTCCATTAGCCAAAACTGCAGGTCTTTATACAATGTCTTTAAAGACAGGTTTAGGCTGTCCCAGCTGTACAAGTCAAGTACAAGTTTAGTTGTAATTAAAGACGTCAAGGAGACAAAGAGAAAAGTTGAGGAAGTGGGAATTTAAAAAAATGCAACATAACTTACTTCAGAGGTCTTTTTAAAATAATAACTCGTTAGATTCAGGGCTCAAATCTCAGATAGGAAAACAACATCATTATAGTAAAACATGTCAGAGAATCACTGAAAAATTCACATTTAAAAGATAGTGGACATAAATTACTTAAATAGTCAATGTCAAGACATGGAGAAAAATGTACAAATAAATAATACAATTTAGACATATTTAAAGAAAAAACTGCAGCTGGGACGAAACTGTTCTGTCAGTTCTTGGTGTCGATTTTCAGGACTTTGTTTCTTGCAGAGTTTAATAAGTCATCCATCAAAATGTTTTATATTTTCTGAGCTATTCCTTCTACGTATATTGCATGAGGTATAAACTAACCATATGACCACCAATGGTAAAATGGTAAATGGCCTGTACTTGTGTAGCATTTTCTACGTCCTAGGACTCCCAAAGCGCTTCACACTACATTAGACATTCACCCAGTCACACACTGATGGCGGTTAGCTACACTGTAACCACAGAGGCTGGAGTCACCACACACAGTCTGGTGCCACTGGGCTCTCCTGACCACCACCAGCAGACAATTTGGGTGAAGTGTCTTGCCCAAGGACACAACGAACTGCCAACCCTCCAGTTTCCAGACTGAACACTTCACCAACTGAGCTACACGCCACCCCAACTTAAAACTGTTGTTTTAGACCAGTACTTCTCAAATAGTGGGTGAGGTGTTGGGGGTAGCCAGAGGCAGGAGGACTTTAGGATTAGTGTATCATGGATACTCAATTACTAACCTGAAAGGGCCAGATGACGATCCATGGAGGAATTTGCAAGCCTTGCCGGGGTGGGGTGGCAGCTGCACAAGATATTTCGGTAGGGGGGGCCGCAGCTCCACTTCCGGGAGCAGTGCGAGAGATGCGGTGGCGATTCAATTTTATTACATAAACAGCTTGGGAGGTGGGGGAGGCACACGATTGGTCTGCAGGAGGGGCGTTTTTGTTGTTGTTGTTGTTTTGCGCATTGTAGCTCGCCTGCAGTAGCTCCACTTCCTGAAACTATCGCAGGAGGCGCTGCGCCGTTTCACGGGCTGCCTATAGACCCTGTCCACGTTAGCATATGCTACTTCCGGTGGGAAGACTCCTGTCCAGTGTTTTATTTCCGGTTTGATATTCTCGCCTGGTCGCACCCTATTTACTGTCTTGTATTCCCGAAGAAGTCGACAAAATGAGTGGACTAAGCGGCGATTTAAATTCTTCTAGATGTCTAGGGCATTTGCCTAATATTTCTGTTGATGATGTTCACCGACTTGTTGATCGTTTTTCCCTGCGCCAAAGAGCAAACGAGAGAAAGGCTTCACATTTTATATTTCGCAGGATTTATCTAATTTTGAAGGTAAGTCACAACCTTCCCTATCGTCAATACTTATAGTTTGAGACCCTTACCAACGTAAATTATTTGTGTATATGCTGTGGCTTTTTTACGGTTTGTTTACGCTGTGTAATCCTGCGGTTTGGAGAACCTGTTTAGAAGCTGCAGATCGCTCGGTTCCTATTCGACTGATCTAACACCGGGCCCATTTAGCACATAAATCCATAGGATTAGACACTAAATTAGTCCATCAGCCAGTCATCATATAGAAATAAAAACTCTCCGGAGTGGAGCGCAGTGCAGCAGCAGCTGAGGCACAGCTCTGTGCGCTTTGCGGGACTCTGTATAATATTAACGTTCATTATGATTTCATGAGAGAGAGAGATGAGGTGTTCACAACCTTCCCCATCGTAAATCCTAATATATAGCAGGGGTCCCGTTAACCGGAAATTTCCCGTATTTAACCGTTTTTTGTTTTTATTTTACTTTGGGCGCCGGTCATTCTGACAGGTTTGCGTACGAGCCTGCCCGTCCATACCGTCATAGGAAATCACTGAATTGTCCCCTCTAATAATTCGAACCAAGGATGCAGAAATAGTGCAGCATCTCCACCAATACCTGCAGCCCAGACTGAGGTTCTGTGCTGCTGAGCGCAGACCTGTGATCCAGACGTCCTGCGCTCTGCAGCAGAAGAACACTGGTCCACCATCAGGTGTCAGACCCGAACCGCTCAAACGCCCGTTTGCAATCCGGTGCTCAGCGCGCGATCAGATATGGATTAACTACACTTCCTGTTGTAATGCGCCCTCAGAGTAGCGTTCATAGGCTGCGGAGGCTTGTTGACACGCAAAATCTGCTCCGTGAGCTGCGCGCACATAGAACTGGACTCCAAACGCGAGGAGGTCCGCATTAAACAGCATCGCCAGGTTTTCCCCTGAGTATCTCAATGAAAAATATGTGAACCCCTCATCCCTCTCTCACTGTCTCTCATGATCTCATAATGAATGTTAATATTCTGTAATCAGAGTCCCGCGGAGCGCACAGAGCTGCACCTCGCTGCGAGGCGCTCGACTCCAAACAGAGTTTTTTTTTTTTAGAAATTTCTATAGGATGACTGGCTGATCGACTAATTTAGTATCTAATCCTATGAATGTATGTGCTAAATGGGCCTGGTGTTAGAGTAATAATGCTACTGAAAATGTAATTATTATAATTTTTAAAATTAATAAGTGACGGATAAAAATAGATTATGACCGGATTTTTTAAACCCTGTCAGTCAAAATGACGGAAAACCAAAAAGTCTAGCGCGACCTCTGATATACAACAACCTTTTTTAACCCGATCCTTTCCTTTTCGTAATTTGGACATGATTCTGTAGTCCATCTTCGCAGTAAGGATTCACCGTCAAATACAGCTACAGGAAACGAAAGATAGCACATCCGGTCTCAAACCCGGAAGTTAGCATTTTCTCGTGCACAGGGTCTATTGAGTACCTATGATCTACTTTCATGCTTGGGTGGGTTTTATGTTTGAGTATCTGGCAACCCAGAGCAGTTTACAGTCAGGTCATGTTAGTTGGCAGAAAATGACCTGGAAATGGCACAAATCGGATGCGGAGCCGCTTGTATTTGTTTTTGGCGGTAGCACTCAGGGAGGTGGGGTGGGAGTGAGGTGTCAAACGGTCGAAGAGGGGTACTCAATTACAAACATGAAAGGGCCACATAGAAATTCACAAACAGTCTCGTCCGGGAGCGGCAGGGTGGACGCTGCAGTCCGTCACTCAGGGCGAGGGGGCGTGTCCCGCAACAGCAACCCTGACTTGCACGACCTGGTCCTCGGTCCATGGGGAGGGGTGAGGAACACTGGTTTATACCAACCACCTACTACTAGATAGAAATTAAGAAATTACTAATACTCAAATGATCTTTTCTGTTCTTCTGTCATGAAATGGCTTGTTAGCTTTCTGTTTCCATCTACTTTGATAAAACACTTGTGATTCTCGGTCACACACCCTCTGCCTGCTTCCTCTTTAAAATATTTCCTCATCATGTGCATCACAAGTACTTGTATTAGGACCAGAAAGGCAGCCTAATGTGTTTTCACAGCCGATGTGTGACATCACATTTTAACTAACACCACAAACACAAAGTCCTCAGCTGAGTTCTGGTCTGGGAAAACATAGTCACCCCTCAGCTCTTCTATTGTCTTTTTAGCGCCTGATCTCATAGACTATGAACTCAGAAAGCAACTGAGCTTTATAACCAGGTCTCCAGTATCTCTTTGTCAACGTCTTCAATAATTTAATACAAAAAGGCTCTCAATGGTCACACTGACAACATAAGATTCGCTCTGTCATTAAAAACTCCACGAAATATCTACAGGTAATCCTTTAATTAAAAAACAGAATGAATGAAAATGCTTTAAAAAAGTGAAATATCAAACAAAGGAAAGTTTGCAAGAAGTCAGTCTCTGGTCAGCCAAAAGTCCTTATGTCAGCTTATAATCTTAACACTGAGGATTTCAAATAAGTGTAGTGTGTTTCCAGCATCGATGTCTTTTGAACCTTTCAGCAAAGGCCACACAGTGTGCAGAACAAAAAGGAGAATATCTCTAAAACTGAGGCTTTGATCTCCAAAGGGAGTTTTTGGCAAAGAAATGGCTATTTCCCCTCAAAACTTGCTTAATGGGACTAAGAGAAAACACTGCAGTCATGATCTACAGGTACTTAAACAGCTTGTTGGCATGGAGAATTATTATCTGCAGTTGGTTCAAACAGATGCTGATATTCAACGTTAATTATTGATCACTGAGTCTTGGTTTTTTTTTTAGAATCAGCACTAGTTACAAAACCCCCAAAAGCTGGTGTCTTTAAATAATGTCTGCCTCTTGTGCAAAAGCTTCACTTATGCCATAATAGAACATCTTCAGTGGTAATTTAAAAGAAAAAGTGTGAGTTTTTGCATAATTAATTATTTATCAGATGCAGTGCAATCTAAAAGTCCAATTTCTCTCTTAAAACTACTGGTCCCAGTTCTGCAGTTCCTCTCTCTGAGCATTTAGCTTCTGAAATTAGAAGTAATCTCTTTGAGCGATGCTTGATCAGCTTATCATATCACTACACACAGAACCTGTTTCCCCTCTCCATCATGTGACATCTGAATCTTAAACCAGTTAAATAAGCTTACTGCTGGTGAAGCAACGTTAGAGAGATCCCATGACTTGCCAATAATCCAGGGTCCCCGTCACCCATTGGCTTCTTGGACTACAATTTGTTTTCATTGTTCCATTTTTTTTTTTTTTCTGCTCTTAACCTTCAAAAGCCTTTCATGACTTCAGGTTTCTTTATAAAAAACCAGAACTAATCCCTTATTACCCCACTTTTAGGCATTTATTGAAATATTTTGAGGGTTTGTATGTGGTCTTACTGGATGGGTGGATTAAGGGGCAAACTGTGCAACAAAATGCAGTAAATGTATCAAACCCACTTTTTAGAAGCTCTTTGCAGTTTCCCGTCTTTTTTTCGTACTCGCATCAAGCTGATCTATGAAAGATGCAATGGCTCACAGCAGCCACCGTTTTGGGAAGTGCTGTAAATGTGCAGTTAAAGGGAATGTTCTGTAGTTTGCTGATGCAATCTGTTAAAGGATGAAAAACACATTGTGTAGCTGTTAGCCACAGCATGATAAGAAACTGAAAACCAGAGATTTGAAGTGTTTTTTTCTTTTTCAATGATTTTTCTCTTTTGCTTTCCTCTGAATTGGGCTTTACAGCTTTTCCCAGGTTCCTTCTTTGTTAAAGGTTATACGTTTGTTCCTCCTGCCTAATTGTACAGCGCTCTGTTTCACGTTTTCAGACTTACATCTGACAGTATTTAAATGTTATAGACAAAAGTACTTGACAATGAAAGTTTTTACACTCAGTCTGTGCTGCAGAACTCAAGATGTCGACATAGGAATTCATTTTATTTTCGCCTGTTTGAGTTAGTCACAGTCAGTTTTTCTTCACCACATTTGTCTTTGATTATCTTGTTGAAAAAAACTAATCTAAACTGACTAAAATGCCATATATACACACTTTTTGTAACATTTGATAAAGCTGATCAATGCACATCCTCACAGGACATCAAAACTCCTTATAAAAGTCTCATTTACCACGAAAAATAAGCTCAATTTGATAAATTCAGTCTGGCAGGATCTAGTTATCAATGTGAAGATAACCTAATTTACAAAGACTCAAGTTCAAAACCCACAGGGTTTAAAGGTCTAAACAACTTTATTTAGAATTGTATTACAATTTTACATTTATTTACTTTTCTTTTTACTCTTTTGCAAGTTACAAATTGTACAGCGAGCAATACCAGCACATTATCTCCCTATGTACCAGCCCTAAAAGAAGAATATGGAATAAAGTTTGTGCCAAAAAAATCAACCAAAAATAATAGTTAAACACAAAGTATATCAAAATAAAGCAACCAAAAATAACATTTCTGAAGCAAAAGTGGAAAATTCAAAAGCAAAAAAATACTCTAAAAACAAAATAAACTAATTCATAAATAAATATTTATTTTTCTAAACTTAAAACCTTTTTTTTTTTTTTTTTACTTCTTAACAATTCACATTGTATTTAGTTGACACACCATTTTGGTTCTCACTTAAAGTGATAATATGCAGTTTTGCTTGTTTTGGGCTCCTTCTGGTGTCTGTTTTAAATCACTGCATTATACAAGTTATATTGTTTCAGCTTCTAAACGCCTAAATCTACCTGTTGAAATGTCTCCTCAGCCTTCATAGTTTTCTACAGGAGCGGTTATTTACTCCTTCAAAGAAATCAGCTGTGTTCAAGCAGGGAGAGATTGAAAAAAATCAGGAATCATGAGCTAAAAACTCTCCAGCGCTAGCATAACAGCTAGCTACTTTGGGTTAGCCTAACCCTCGTGAGACACGTGACTTCCTGGACACCGTGACGGCGACGGAGATCTTGCAATCGTGGTTTTCCGGATTTAATCACCAGATGGGGCTAAGTGACTTTTCATTAACTCTGTAAAGGATCATATTAGCACAGACTGGCTCAAGGAAAAGATTTTAAAATATGAAAAAGTTGCATATTATCACTTTAATACTGCTTCATTCAGACCATTTAGGCTTTTATTCTGAAGGGCACATTTTGGCAGTGCCTCAGTTTTTGCTTTTGATTTTGAAATAGTTTCAGTGGGAGGGGCTTTCCAGTGCTCCAATCTCATTGGTTATGAGGGTTTGGAGTAGGTGGCTCCATACTATGGCAAACCGTTAGAGCCACCAAGCCTTCATAACCAATTAGATTGAAGCGCTGGAAAGCCCCTCCCACTGAGATTTTAGGCTTGTTTGAGATGAACTGCGCCTCGCCTGGAAAACAGACGAGAGCAGGCGGACGCAGCAGGGGGCGCGGCCAAAAGTCGGCTTTTAAGTCGGACAGATTTCCTGAATGTAGCTCGTGGGTGATGATATGGCTGACGATATCGCGTTAGTGTTCGTAATAGCGGATGAGTTTCCTTTTTTTCAAAATCTTTATTTGAAATTCAAAGTATTTCAAAACAAATTCAAGAGTGAACAAGATACAAAGTATCTAATAAAGTAAACTAAATAATAGACATATATCCAGAGAGATCATATCAGTCAAAGAAAATAAACAAGATGGTGCTCTGTACTAAATGATATGATTATAAAAATCAGACGGTAGTTTTATTAGAACTTTATAGAAAATGAAAACAGTCACTACTGAAAACTCTTTGAAACTAATCACATTTTTCATTGTGGCCTTTATAGTTGACATCATCAACGTATATGTATATATATACACATATATATATGTATAACATTTCGCATTCTACCACAGGATGTTTGGATCAAAATGTGAACCAATCAGATCTGAGATCAGGTGAGAGCCAGACGTTTCCCGTCATGCCCTCAGTTTTGCAGTCGGTGGAGAGCAACTGCAGCCGCCTTGCTCCAAAATCTGCGGCTGCCTTGATCTCACGAGTTTATCGTTGCGTACGTAGGCATGACATCAGAGCAAGTCGGCGTCAAGTCGGACAGAAATCTAACCGACGATCACCGGTGATCGAATCTGCGCAGAACTGGCTCATCTCAAACGCACCTTTTCTTTCAAAAGCAAAAACCCAGAGCAGACGCAAAACCGAGGTGCAGCAAAAGCAAAGAGCTGTTGGCAGAACCAAAACATGTCCTTCAGAATAAAAGCCTAAATGGTCTGAATGAAGCAGAATTAAGTGAGAACCAAAAAGGTGTGTCAACTAAAATTCAATATGAATTTTTAAGAAGTAAAAATAAGTTTTTGGTTTAGAAAACAAATATTTACTTATTACATATTTTATTTTGTTTTCAGAGTTGATTATTTGTGCGACAGTATTATTTGGCACAAATCTTATCCCATAGAGGAATAGACCAAACATTTAGGCCAAATGAAAACCCCTTTTTCCATCTCCTCGACTCTCTAAATGTTCCTGCTGTCTGTTTGCATTGGGTCGTTTATTTGGTTAATCTTTCAGCACTTTTGACTGCCTGGCTTAAAGCTGCTTTGCTGCTCGCACAAACTCATCCTCTCTGCACTAAACCACTGACCCAGCCTTGGCTTTGGCAGCCTTGTTGCGTTCGTCTTGGCTCTTCTCGTGTCTTATAGAATTATGAGAGCCGTACGACAGAGTTGCTTTCAGTCAATTTAACATTCTCCCTGCAAGACCCGAATTACACAGCAGCTCCTGTCAGTAAACCTTTCTTTGATCTGGTAAAGGTCTGTGTTTCACCTCTCTTTCTGCTTTACTGCTTGCATGACCTTTCCTGTATTTCTGCACTGAAACATCACTATGAGTACTGTTATCTTAAAATGAGACTACGCCGTGGCTTCTACGCCAAGATTGAACTTGAAATCTACTGACAGGTTTATATCAGGTTTGTAGAAGTACAAAGCAGCCAAATCCTTTGGCCAGTTTTCACAGAACAGGTGTTGAGAAGTGCATACCATTTCAGAGAAAAGCATTTGATCTCTGCTATACAGCAGGACCAAATAGAAAAAAAAAACACAATAGGACATGAAGTGGAAAATACTCTTACGTTTAAAAATTACAACAGCAGAAACATTTTAGAGCCAAGGCACATTCTTATATGAACCTGCCTAGATAGGAGTCAAAATTATAGCTGCATATAAGTGGCATTAAAAAGCACAAATTTACTGCTCCTTTCAAGAGAAAATGGTGCTTTACTTAAAAAAAAAAATCTAATCACATTAAGCAATCACTACATTCTGTCACGTGATTTGTGGCTAGAACAATCACTCACTTTTAGTTTATGAGTTTCGGAGAAACTGCCTGTATGTCGACATCCTTACCTCCTGTTTCATCTCTTTGAGGCATTAACAGAAGACACCCTGACCTTTCTGTTGTTGTGTCTGCTTGGTCACAACATGTGACACATTCCAGTCCTTCGATAAATCGTTCCTCAGAGTTCAGACTCTGATTTATTCCTGCTATTGTCACAGGGGTCTAGATTCAAAGTGCTGAACAGAGTCACAGAGGTTAGGGCTCAGGGTCTCCCAGCAGGAACCTCATTCAGTCCCCGTGTAATACAGCTTTAATGGGACCATTAGTTTTGTTCTTATGCTTGAAAAGACTTAATGCATAACTATAAATAAAAATGTCCATTGAACAACAGGACGTGTAACACACCAGAACTGATGAAGAGTAGTACATTTCTTTTACACATGAAAAACCACTGAATCTGGGATGTTTAAAAAATGGTTTGATGCATCAACAACTCAGGAAATTGACTTTTAGAATTAGAATTGATCTATTCTTTACAAACTTATGTGTATTAATTTGGAGGTTTTTTAATGTGTAGCTATAACAAAAGGATATAGTTGAAACATTTCATGGCAAGAAAAATATTGTATAGCTTTTTGATACAAACTGATAGCTCAGTTTGTCAAAGTAAACACGGAAAAAGGAAAACATGAATTTTCTTCCATTAGGTTGAATATAAATGTTTAATCTCCTGAGACCTGAGTCTTTATTTGATGCATTTTTTAAAGTTTTCTTGAGCTTTAGGCAACTGTAGGACATTATAAACAAAAATAAAACAAAAATTTAAAAGATTTTAAATAACAACAAAATTATAATTATAAAATGTTCCAAAATAAAATTTCAAAAGAACTTTGACCAGCTCCCTGTGACCCTTCAGAAGATGGATGGATGGATGGATGGATGGATGGATGGATAATGGATGGATGGATGGATGGATGGATGACAGATGATGGATGGATGAATGGATGGATGGATAATGGATGGATGGATGATGAATGGATGGATGGATAATGGATGGATGGATGCATGGATGGATAGATAATGGATGGATGGATGAATGGATGGATGGATAATGGATGGATGGATGAATGGATGGATAGATAATGGATGGATGGATGGATGGATGGATGGATGGATGGATGGATGGATGGATGGATGGATGATGGATGGATGGATGGATAGATGGATAATGGATGGATGGATAAATAGATAATGGATGGATGGATGATGGATGGATGGATGGATGGATGAATGGATAATGGATGGATGGATGGATGGATGGATGGA
>SSNR01000169.1:960646-977592 GCA_006937965.1 Callopanchax toddi | reverse complement strand
ATGGATGGATGGATGGATGGATGGATGATGGATGGATGGATGGATAGATGGATAATGGATGGATGGATAAATAGATAATGGATGGATGGATGATGGATGGATGGATGGATGGATGAATGGATAATGGATGGATGGATGGATGGATGGATGGATGGATGGATGGATAGATAATGGATGGATGATGGATGGATGGATGGATGGATGGATGGATGGATGGATGGATGGATGATGGATGGATGGATGGATAGATGGATAATGGATGGATGGATAAATAGATAATGGATGGATGGATGATGGATGGATGGATGGATGGATGAATGGATAATGGATGGATGGATGGATGGATGGATGGATGGATGGATGGATAGATAATGGATGGATGATGGATGGATGGATGGATGGATGGATGGATGGATGGATGGATGGATGGATGATGGATGGATGGATGGATAATGGATGAATGGATGGATGGATAAATAGTTAATGGATGGATGGATGGATGATGGATGGATGGATGAATGGATAATGGATGGATGGATGGATAAATAGATAATGGATGGATGGATGATGGATGGATGGATGGATGGATGGATGGATGGATGACAGTTCACACTGATTTGAGGTGGATTTTATTGCACAGCGACAGCTCGTCATGAGCATAGAAGAAGATTTTAAAGGCAGAGAGCTGATTAAATGTTTAAAATGTACAGATTCAATCATTTTGCTACTGTGAAAGCAGTAGTTTGTCACATTTGAAATGTAAATGACATCTAATTAGGTTCTTAATGTGTTCTCCTTGAAAGCCTGAAAAAACCCTATGACTTACATTAAAACGACATTGAATCCTAAAGGAGACTGTGGCCCAGAGGTAGAGAAAGTCAACCTCCACCTATACGAGACACCAAGTGGACGGTGTCCTGTTCAAATACTGGCATCAGCACCTAACTTTAGATAGTTAAAAGTTATTGTTTAGGGGTGCGTACAAGCCATATATGGCTGGTAGGACCAGAAATATGTGAGTTGTGGGCAGCATCTTGCCCACAGCCTGCTTATTGAATAGCCCTGCTTGCAGGGATAATGAAAAGTCACTCAGCCCCATCTGCTGCTTGGATCCAGATTACCACACTTGCAACTTCTGAGTCTCTGGTGCCCTGAAGTCTCACAAAGTCAGGTATCTCGCGAGAAGCAGTAACGCTTTACAGCAATCCATGTTTCCACCTCAGAACCTGCTCTGAACAGACGAGCTGTAGACACTGACATCACGTAAAAGCAGAGAGATCTATTGTATTGTGTTCATCATGGTGGAGCCTCCAAAGAAACAAAGAAAACCTTTATATGATGATTGAAAACATGGCAGCACAGCAGGGGGAGGGGTCAACAGTTTGTTTTTACAACAGTGATTTAAAACGGACACTAGGGGGTGCTAAAAACAAGCCCAAACTGCCAAGTGTGCCATTAAGCTCTATTTCTCCAAACTGAGAAATGCTTCTACCTATAAAATATACTGAATGTTCATAACCTTTTCACAGAAACTCACTTCAAAACATTTGTGTTATCCCTTTAAGAATATTTATCCCAAGTTTGGTCATTTAGTTATTTTCATCCCTTTTATTTTAAAGTTGGAAGAGAAAAACACAGAGAAAAGTTTGCAGACAGATCCAGTTTGTAAACTGGTAAAATAAACATTAAATTTGTGACACCCTCCCCCCCCCCCCCAAAAAAAAAACTTATACTTTTTGCTGATTAACTGTAAGTACAAACAAACAAATATGCAAGAAGTAAGAAAGCTACCTTTTATTTAAAAAAAAAACTAACATGTCCTGGATGACTGAGAATTATAGTAATATATATATATATAACATACATTTTTGCATGACATACATTTACCATGACAAAAACCATTCACGCTTGCCAAACGTGTCCGCATACCAGACGTGATGAATGCGTGATCCTTTATTTATTTTCTATTTGTGTACGTCGTATGCAGGACGTTTTATAGATGGTGTTTCTCTCTGCTGTGATTTTAAGGTCTCTTCAGCTCAAAGCGTTTGTTCAATTTGTTTTAATTTGTTTCATCATTTTCATCACTCATAGAGCAGCTCAAATAGATATTAAACAAAATGCCAGTGATGCCTGGAAATGAGATTTCAACAAATCCAATGAAGCATGAAATCCAGAACTTAAATGACAGAGTTTAAATGCAGCAGGACCGTAGCAAAACATATTAAGGCATTAAATGGGGTGTTGCTTCTTTGCTTGAGTTTCTTCTTTAATAGGTGGGTTACTGTTTGTGGCTTATTTGAAGTTTGCTGGTCTGGGATTTCTGGACTGTAATATTATAATTCAGAACATCAACCGAGTCTTTAATTACTAAGTAAGAACAATATTTACTTGGATCCTGGAAGAGCACAGACGTTTGGAGATGTTAGGTGCCAGTTTAGCTGTGATTTACATTCTCTTTCGTTTTTATGCACCATAACTCATTTGTCAGCTTCAAAGTCCTCGTCACTGCGTGGCGACAGGCCAGCCAACACATGAACGTGCACACATGGACTGCTGCAGTCAGAACCCACACGCCTTGTTCTGGTCCAGTTCTGAAGACGCCAACAAAATGAATGAAATAAAATCAGGTCTGACTTTAAAAGCACTTTTAGTAAATGTAAATGAGACAAATTGATCAATACATATCCAGTGCAGACATTATATAACATGTCACTGTTATGTTTACATCCAAGCTCATGACTCAGAATGAGGCGAGCCTGAATTACGGGGGAGGAAAGGACAGAGCAGTTCAGACAGCCCAAAGTGGAAATGGGTCAAACTGACCCATAATGTTGCAGCAATGTTTAAAAATGTTTTATTAGAAGAAGAGACTGTTCACAGTTCTGGAATTTTAGTGAAACTCAGTGATTCTTGCTCTCAGTTCAGTGTCCTTAAGCTCCCATTGACTGTCAGCCAGGTTTGTCTACTTTGGCTGTAAATTCTTCTGCTGGTTTGGATCTTGTGATGGTTTTAAAGCAGCACTCCGGAGGATTTCATCAGGAGAGCAGTTTTTGAATCTAGCGTCCAAAGGCTCCTCCTCAAAACATCTCGACACGCGCGTCCAGTCGCGTGTGCGTGCATGCACGCGGCGCATATACTTCGGACATGAACTGTACCGCTCAATGTGTAGGGTTTAATCACTCACAGTTCACAACTCTTATTCCAACACTACTACGAGGGTCTGATGAGTCCTCTCTGTCCCTGCTGCTTCTGATATTAGCTCTGTTAGCAGAGAGCTGCGGCTGGACTCTGAAGCTGAACTTGACTCGGCCCTGGATGAACTTTCTGACCAAAATAAACGCATAATCCTGTCAAGCCTTGCCATTCTGTGAGGTGAAAGGTTTAAAAATTAAAATAAATCCGTCTTTAGCTGGAGAATGGGTAGGTTTTTAGTAGAAATGAGCCGCGAGTCCTCAGTGAACGGCTGAGATGGCAGAGAAACACACGGAGCGTCCTGTACGACAGCGCCCCCTACTGGTACAGGTTTGGTCGATGCGTGTGCATGTTCAGACAATGCAGAAATTTGAATTTCATTGGCTGAAAAATGTCGGCGGCAAGAAATAATGGAAAGGGGTCTCTAGGAGGAAGGAGGGTCTTCATCAGAATGACAGATGTTGTGGAACTCAACCCATAGATCATAGTTTAGACCTGAAATATCATTTAAAACATTTAGAAAACTTTGATACAGAGAAAAATGCTCCAGAGAGCCGCTTTAACTGGACACCACACTAGGAAGTGACTCATCTTTAGCTGAGGTTATGCTCCTATGTTTTAGACACCTCTGCTGCATTTGAGTTGTCTCACAACACAAACAGAAGTTTGTTGACTCAATTAACAGAAATCAAAGAGCATATCTGATGCACACAGTGTCAGGTTCTGCAGGATTTGTGGTTTCAAGGAATGGATTTTTGAATGTATGCTGTAGTTCATGTCTTTAAAGCCATACTCAGTAGCCAGGTAAACAAACGAGGTCTCGCTAGCTATTTTACAGAAACACGTCTCGGTGCACTCACCCCTCCCGTTGGGTAAAATCCTTCCCGCGGACATGGGACCACGGTTCGCAAAGGTGACAAAGCAGAGTATAACTCCAGCCGCAGAAATGTTCCCCCAGCTTTTCCTCTTTTCACCTCCAAACGTTTTTAGTTTTCTGCTAGCTGAAAAGGTGTTTTTTGGGGGGACTCTGGTATTTTTATCTTAAAATGGAAGCATTAACAGCCGGCTCTCTGTCCTACTTCTACTTTCACTTTCACTTCCGGGATGTTTTGCCCCAAAATGTGTCCGGGCGGATTAATGCCAATCCAAGCAGTGAGGAAATGCGGCAGACAGACAGCTGGGTTGTCCAATCCTATCGTTCGGTCCGAACGATAGGATTAGCTGAAGTTTTTAGAGAACTGCGGGACAACTACTTTATTGATTTCTTTCGGGGTTTTTTTAATCTCCTCAATATATTTATGGTTATACTATATTAGAACGTTGTTAAGAGGCTTTTAAAAAAACGTTAAAAGCTACATCGTTTACCTGGCTACTGAGTATGGCTTAAATTTTGTCAGATTTTCATATTTCTGTGGTTTGTTTGATTTTTACTTTCTGCTTTAAAGCTTTCCTCCGTACTTTTTAAGTTTTACCTTCTGCCTTCAAACACCAGATTTCACTGATTAGTTAACAAATCTGATTTTCATGTCTAACGCCTGCCTTCATTGCCTATACACCCCACAGACTCATTTATTTGTTACCATATTTTTGGTGTTTCCTTTGTGTCAGTTCTGCCTTTCCATTAGTGCAGTTTTTTTGCCTCATACTCTGGGTTTGCCAGTTTTGATTTCCTTGCTTCTGCAGCCCATTTTTCTTTAGCTTTTATTCATAAAAATAACCCATCTCCTCCTGCTTAGTTGTGCATTTGAATTCTTTTCCTGCCTGCATGCAGACATGCTATTAAGAATCTCTAATGCGGGTTAATTGATCACCCTTCTCTTAAGATTTCATTAAAAAAATACCTTGTTCAGTCATAAACTCATGTAATGTTGCATGAAATTGCTAACTTGTTGAATTTCTTCACACAACATCTCTACATCAGCTACATGGAAGACATTCTCCTGCACAGCTGGAAAAGTAATTAATCCTGGATCATATCTCCAGACACTTGACGATAACAACCCCATCCTTTGCGAGTCTCGCTGCTTAGCAAAAACCAGGAAATGTAATCACTGAGCAGATTTTGGCTGGAGAGTAAGTGCTCTTGGGCAGCGTGTGAGGTGAATTTGAGAAGTATATGAGTATACGTTACGGATCAGGGAGGGGAAGTCCTTGCCAGAGTTTTGCTTTGTGTAACCCAATCAGGTTTTTAAATTTCAGCTAGATGAAAAATGTTTGATTCAGACTTGTGTGTGTTCCTTCTAAGAGCTTGCGTGAGTGTAATCTTGTGGAAGGACATGTTTACTGTGGAAGTCCCTTCTGCTCCGAGAAGCAACTCGAGTGCTCACTGACTACCTTATGTATACTCGGAGGGGATTGTTTGAAATGAATCACATGAAGGAGGGGATTGGACATGTATACAAGGTAAAATATAATTACTCCATCACCTAAATATTTTGCCGAGAAATAAATAAATAGCTTAGGGAGGAAATGAAACCCGCCTATGACTCTGGATGCTCAGAAGAATTCATAAAAAATCTCATGAATCAGAAGCTAAAAATACAAATATTGCATAGACACTAAACGCAACATGCCGAAAGGGAACAATGCAGACATAACAGGAGAAAACGTGAGTTTATATGCAAGTGGAAAATCTGCAAGTGTAAATATGGAAAATCCGGTGATCGGTTTTTCCAGCAAGATTAAAGTTAGGATGCAATGTGTAACGATGGCAGGCCACAAGTATAACAGCTGTTGTTTGTAGTTGGCAGGAAACTGGAAAATTACTGTGCATGTTGTGTTTGCATTTGTCTGCACTCATCTGGAAGTCTGCGCATGATCCTCTGTCCACTCCACAGTGCGTCTGTGTTGACTCGCAATTATGCGACTTGGTGAAGCAAAACAAAAAGATCTAAACAGAAGTCAGCGTTCTGGACTGTCTCCATCGCCACAGCGTGCCGTCTCATGTGTCCAAGCCCATGTCTGAACCAGGGATGACTCTCAGCTCTGGGCTTACAGTTTAAACACAGTTTACTTGAGAAACGGCACTCGTTCCAAAACCCAGTCTGAGCAGTCTTCGTTTGTTTGCAGTGTTTATCAGTCGGTGACAGAGTATGTTTATATTTATGGTTCCAGTAGACCTTCGTGACCCCGTTTGCCCCGGCTCACCCTACGTTTCCACCCCCCCTTCATTTTTCTAGCTCTGCAGCAGCAGCAGAGTTAGAGCGGGATACAGTTCTCCTTCCTCTTGAAGGATTATTTCTCTACAGGAGTAGTTCTGTAAGGCTGTGGCTGTAAGGTCCTTGCTTTTTGGAGCTTCATCACTTTTTTTGAGTCAGTCGTTTTACACCAACATTCTTCAGTGTTTGTGTAGATGCTGAAATTGATCACTTTGGCAGAAAACCCTTTATTGCATGTGATATTCCCCTAATGTTAACGGAATACTAAAATGCAAATAAAGTTGTTAATTTGGAAGGTAGACATTTGCATTTGCTTTGCTGCAGGCTAGAACCTTATGTCTTAATGTTTTAATCACCTTCTAGTTGTTAAATCAGCTCTATAGGACAACTTTGATATTTTTCAGTGGTTTTATGGATGATGTTTCAGTTAAAAAGGTCAAAAAGAGCTTGTGACGTAATAATTTTTCATTGTAAAGAAACTTTCATTTTTTGGAAAGTGATGATTTGTCTTGTGAGGATGCACAATTTACTGGTCAGGACTGGTTAAGCCTTTAGAATAGGGATGCACGATACCGGTATTGGTATCGGTTAAAGTTACCCGATACCAGGAACCGATACCAGTGGCTTCACTGTCTGTGACTTGTGATTTCTGTTGTAGTTTCCTATATTGAACACTAGGGGGAGCTATTGAGCTAAAGAGGAACAGTGTGGTTTGAGAGCTGGAGATGGTGCCAAATAGTTCATTTTATTTGGTTAAAATGTGGAAAACTGCAATAATTTCACTGTGAAATCACAGAAAGTCTTAGCGGGAGGAGCGGTCAGAAGGAGGGGAAACCGTGACAGAAAGTGGTTATTTTTCACCTTATATTTTAGTTTTGTGATCATTTTTTAATATATTTTAATTTTTCATCTAACTCAGTTATTTGTTGTAAAAAGCAGAGAAGAAAAAATAAAACCTGTATTCCAATTTGTTGCTTTTTTTTTTGTGTGGTAGAAGTATCGGTATCAGTACTCGGTATCGGCGAGTACTCAGATTTACGTATCGGATCGGTTTCGAAAAAAGTGGTATCGGTACATCCCTACTTTAGAATCATGTTATTTCAAATACTGGGTCAGGGTATCTGTTTTAGTTTCAGTATCTTGGGGTCTTGTTCCTGAATGAAGGAAAATGAAGCATGAGACCAATAGGTGGATTGGTGCTGTTTGCATTTTAACTGTAAGATGTAAACAAGTACACGTTATGTTACACAGTACTCTATTTCTTCCTCCTGAGCTGTCTACTTTAATTATTGTTTACCAGCAATAAATGACCATGCTGCTGTGACTGTCAGTAAACATACTTTACACTGGGAGACAACAATTTTTGGCTCAAATTTCCAACACCTAATTTTTTTTCTTCCACTTAAAAAGGTCTGAGAATTTTAAGTATTTACTCTTTATTTTTTATTCAATTGACAAAATCGCTTTAAGTAAAAAAGGGAAATACAGTGGATACAGTTAAGGATAAAAGCCCAGATATGAATGAGTGGATTTGATTTTAATTACTTTAATACAGTTCTAGAAAAAATAAAGAAAAACAACAGAGATAAACTTTTTTTAAATTGGAGTTCAGAAGCGAGAAGCTCATATGTGCTCAGGTGCAGCGCCGTTTGAGATGTGAGGATCCTGGTTCTGAGCTGCAGGTACTATTATCCCCAACACAAGATAAAGAGCATAATGACTTGACCTTGTGCCAGTCCACAGCTGAAGATTTATCACAGAAACGTTCGCCTCTCCCAGGAGTCCCCTACTGGCATCAGCAGAACTTTAAAAGCACACACAGTAAATCTTACTTTAGTTTTTCATCAGTGTCTTAACGTCATTAACACGTAGAGATAGAGATCACACATATTTAAATCATCTTTTAAAGAAACACTGAGGTTGTGTCAGTTATTAGTCCTACTTAAAGTTGATCCCCTCCTCTGTTTTGATCCCATACAGGCAGGTGTGACTTATTAAAAGACAGATTGATGACTGCATTGTAGCAGCCTGAGAAGATAAAGCACCCCAGCCCTGATTAATGTCCTGCCATCTCATCAAGCAGGCTTGTGGATATATGGCAACCAGGTACAATCTGGCTCTGCAACCACATCTGCACTTTGTTTGGGCATCCCAATCTCAGTGGGCATTCTCCCACCCACTGCAGGCAGCTGCAGCACTCGCCGAACCCACATCAGATCTCCTGCAGCCCTGCACTGTGCATGGTTCATATTAGCTCCCCTCCCACCCACCCAGTCGCTGCTATTCACTGCCTGGTTTGACTCACCAGACCAGGGCTCAGCCCTGCTATTGGAGGCAGTAAAAAGAGATGAGCGGCTGAACCAGAGCCAAGCAAGAGTCTGACAAGACTTCCTCCGTGGGTGTCTGATGAGGTCACCTCCCTGTAGTTTTGTAAGTGAATCTGCTCAGTACGTTTCTAATATCAGTGCATCTTCCAGACTGGACCTTGGATTTATAGTGACCCATTTTGTAAAGGGTATATCGTGTCATGTCAGTGTTTTTGTTCAGGCCTGATATTTCATCAGTCTTTGCTACAAAAACTGGCACTTAACAAAGTTTCTGATCAATATTAGACTATAGATTTAGATTTTTTTTTAAAACAACTAAACTGACAAAAATATCAATAACATCTTTTCAGCAGCTATGAATAGTTATACATCCAGTGATAGTATTAAATGTAATGTTAAATTTCTTCTCAACACAATCAAATATCAAGATAACAAATGTTGAATTTTCCTTTCCGCCAGCTCACCAGTGGCCGTTTAGCTTAGACAAATACTGGCATGTTTTTTCTCTTCTGTTTGACCTTTCAAAAACAAAAAGGTTAATGTCTTAAGCAGGAACCTCTCCGAGGGAGCGTCTGTCATTCCAGGTGGTCAGGGGTTAATGCCACATCAGCAGCGCACTTAACACATCCAGAAGGGTTTTTGTCATATTTATCTTTTTTAACAGTTTCAACCACTCCATCAGAGTTATTCCTCATATTGTTTGTAAGGAGTGTTTCAGTGTCAGCCAGCAGCATGTTGGTCTGCTGCTTTAAACAGCATTTCTTTAACCTAACCTTTGACATTTGCTGTTTTTAATATTAAATGAGTTGCAAATATATTTAGTTTTTTTGTTTCCAAAAGTTAAATTACAAACTATAGTCATTTGTAACACTGTCTCTGTTTACCAGGTTGGTTAGAAAAACATCTTAAAGTTGTTTTCATGATGTAGTCACATTCCAGCTTGATGACTTTAGGGATGTTTGCAGTCATCCAGCCCTTCACTCAGAAGGCCTTTTCAGCACAGTTACATCTGCATGTTTTCACTCTCTGCAAGACATTTTGTCATCATCGTTGTTGCAGGAATTTGCTCTTTTTTAATCTGCACAAATGATTCAAACTCTACAAAATGCAATTATTTTATATTGCATGTCTCCCTTCAGCTTTTAGCTTTTCCAGTTTTTTTTTTAATCTTCAGATGCTTAATGTCTTACCTCTCTACTCATTTAGTGTTTTTAGGAATCCTTCTTTCCTTAAATGGTTGGAATCCTAATAACTTCCAGATGCTCAATCCAGATGAGAAACAGACACTTCAGTTTTAGAGGAAAGTCTAAAGAAAGTTTAAAAAAATGCAGACCACCTAACTTTTGGCAACTGAAGTTTGTGATAAGTTTTAAAGAGTGCCAAGACACATTATAGAAGTACTTCGACCTATAAAGAAGAAATAGATTTCATATTTATTAGTGATTTGAATACCAATTAATTTGTTTGATTCAAAGTTTTATAAAACAGTAACTGAGAGGATTTTATGGGTTTATTGAGGGAAATTTAAATGAATAAGGCTCGTTTGGAACTAGAAATTCTAATAATTGTAAACATTATTGCGTGTCAGATGTGTATTTCTTACATATAAGTATTCAGTTTTTGCCTTATCTAAGGTTTTTCCAAACAGCTCTTGTATTAAGTGTGAATTTAACTTAACAGTGAATAATTATGTTTTATGAATCATAGAATCAAAAAACAGAAAATTACAGCTTTTCAAGACTTGTGTAAGGAATTGAGACCAGTAAAATAATATTGTCTAGTGCTTTATGTAAGCATAATGTTAAAGCATATACAGTATAATCTGAGGGAATTCATAAAAACAAATACTTGATGAGCATGGACTTTAAATCAGTTTATTAACATTCTGGTTTGAAGTGGAATTACAGAAACTCTATTGTGTTCTCTTTATATTAATTTTTAGCAGTGCACTCAATAGAGTGAGTGGTGTATAAAAGCCAGAAATCTCATACTTTCCCACGTATGCAATTTAGTTTTAAGTGCTTTTAGATCCCTTCCTTCTGCACAGCCTCCCTTTGGTTCCTCTGCCAGATTCATAAACATAACGACACACTAACCTGTTGCCTCTAATTCACTTCTTCCACATTTATGTCAGTGCATTACTTCTATAGAGATAAAAAGCTGCAGTTCATAGATTCAAGGGTGATTTAGATTGCAGTGCTTCTTTGCCTCCTTGTGTCAGAAACCACTTTAGGTTTTTCTTCAAAGAATCAAAATAACAAGGGGGTGTTTTCAAAGTGTTTTTTCTAAAACTGGCTTCCTAATTTTCCATCAGGATCGAAACATTTATAGAGAATTATTAAATGTTGTCATGTTTACCCTGCAGCGTGTGTAACAGACTTTATTAGAGCTTCATCTGGATTTTCTCCTCTGGTTAAGTCATTACTGCGACAGTTGGAATCCATTTTACGCAGTAAAAGACAGTTCTGGATGAAATGATTTGGCAACTGGTAGATAATCCCCCCCCCTCCCCTCCAGAAGTCACTGTGATTAATATAATTATTAACTTTGACAGTTATACTGTATTTTACGGGGATATCCTGATTCACCCAGAGGCACATCTGGACAGACAAAGAACTTGTTAGATCTGGAACAAATTGTCCATGTTCAAGTCATTCAGGGATACTGGGGGATTTTTTGTGCATTTTAGTTGTGTGTATGAAACTCTGCAGGTGCATTATGTAATACGTGACTGGTATCAGTATATGGTCACTTAGGCGTTCACAGCATGTAGTTGAAAAATTATATCGGTTTTACGGTATTTTACGGGGGTTTTTTACACGGCCGTTACTACCCACAATATTTGTTCATTTCCATTTAGCGAACACGTCTTTAATGGACGTCTGACTGCTACTAGCCGTTTTAGCTGCGGAGGTGAAGGGTGCAGATTTAAGCTTGAGACATTATTCCAAGACGTGTTTTCGGCAAAGGTGGTGAAGCAAGCTGCTGGTGTTAGCCCTGCTGGCTAGCGGCTACCACCGTTACTCGACAGTGTTTGCGTATGATAGTTGTTTGCTCCACGTCCGACTTTTTAAACCTGAAAAACCCCGAAACAACAGACGTTCCTCCTCTTTTTGGAATAAGTTCCTCTGGGTTCGTAATTTGTATGTCGCCATGACGGCTCCCGCCAGCCGCCATTCTTGGTTCAAAAGTTTATGTTTCACTCACACTGGGGTGTTTGTGTGTAGCAGTGAAATGAGTCCCCACTGAAACACTTCCCCACTGCCAACATAAAATGATATTGGTAGGCTATTCACCGGTATAGCGGTATGTAGGGCTGGGTATCGTTAAATATTTTTTGATACTACAACTTAAACGATACCTGGTTTTCGATACCGGTACCTTAACGATACTTTTTTCGATACCTATAATTCTTAGAGAAAATAACAAGTACTTAAAGTTTTTTTAAATTAAACAAAATTTAAAAAAAAACTGTTTTATGGCATATTTATGCATTTATTATTATTATGTATTTATCTCTTCCCTCTGGAACTAACTAAGGCTGTCATACAATCCATGAACTCTTTCTTTTGTTTATTTGTTTCTGAAAGGGAAACTGAATATCCAGATGTAAGAGTTATTTGGTTTTTGTTATGGGAAAACAATCAGAAATACAGGAAAATGGATCCGTTTTCATTATTTCATTATTCCCTTTTTGCTAATAAAGAGTACACGGATTCAGGTCGACCAGAAACTAGTGTTACTCTGGAGGTGTCAGGATGGGGGCACAGGAAAAACTGAATGACCAGAGGAGGAAAACCCTCCACACATCGTTGCTGATAACAGAGCCTATATGGTCTCTAATAAAAAGTAAATCCTCCTAAATAAAATGAGTACGTCTCGTGGCCTCGCAGATTTTTTAAATGCAATAAAAAAAACAGCGCATGTGTTCTGCGTCCTCCTGAAGAGGTCGGTTGCAGCTCCGACGCCTCAGCAGGTGAAAACGGAGCTGTGGGGTTACTCTGAACAAGCACGGTGTTCGGGTCTGATCTTGTTACTCTGCCGTTCTGACGGTCCGGTCGGTACCAACAAGAGTGTTTAAACAAGAGAGGAAGGTCTCGCCTCGTCTCCCTCCGCTTATCGCGGCTCACGAACTCGGGTTTGCCCCTTTTTTTTTTGCTGTAACTGTTGAGAGGAGAGGGAGGGGCTGTCTGTGTCACTCAGCCTGTGTGTGTGCGCTGATCAGAGCGAGGCTGGAGCGACGCATTTAGAGGGACATTTTATTGTAAAAGTACCGAAATGTAGTACCGGAAAAAAATTTTTTTTTTTTCGGTACTACTACCTACTGAAGGTTTTCAGTCGGTACCACAGTAGTACCGTGTTACGATACCCAGCCCTAGCGGTATGTGAAAAATTCATATCATTACCAAAATAAACACCGGTTTTTGGTATGAACCAGTATACCGCCCAGGCCTACTTGGTTGGTATCCAAATTTTGATACCGTCAAACTTCCTCCACATTTTCCCATGGTGTGCGGCATTATCGTGACCAGGGTTGGACTGGGGCCATTATTTGGCCATTTTCGGTCATGGCTCCCACCATGAGCACTTACAGCTGATGTTTGGTTCAGTAGGCTACGTTGTGGGTTGTCCCAGGGGGAGGGATATCCTGCTGTTGACTGAAGTGCTGTAAGCGTGCGCGAACACAACCGCAGCCGTATGAGTTTGCGCCACAATAAGGAAGTGCTGATTAAAATGAGCCGCTCAGATCGCGGGCTGCACGACCGTCCCGTCCTGGTCTGGACCAACCCAAAGTTACCATCGGCTCATCGGCAGTCCAGCTCCGACCGTGCTTTTTTTTCCACGACTGTATTGAAACTGATACCGTTGCTATTTTTAAACACCAGCTGTATATGGTATTACCATAATACCGCCCTAGCCTAGTGTGAGCATGGTGAAACATGTCTAAGTGTTGGTTTATCGACCCCATGTTTGACCTTCTGCATGTTCTCTTAGGTCAACATTTGGCCTCTTCCTACACATGCTAATGATAAGGTGTCTTAGAGACTGCTAGCTGTCTTCTGGCTCCATGAAATTGACTTTGGATATTTATGTTCCCCAGGGGTAAATCCCTGTGTTTTTGATTTCTCCTGGCCTTCTTGTGAACCTTTGTTGTAACAAGGTTTTTCTGCATACTTGAGCCATCAACACCCAAAGAAGTGGAATGAAATAATAATACATTTGAATACATGTTTTTAAACCTTTTTTCATGCAGCATGCAATGTTCCTAGAAGAGCCCAGTGCTGGACACCAGAGAGGAAAGACTAGTCCTCCGGCTGTAAATCACGGAGACTTACTCTGTGTACGCACTTGATCCCCGATAGCTTTGGAACACAACAAAGCATCTCAGATGATAACATGAACATATTTCACGTCTAATCCTCCACATCTTCGAAATTTTTATTGCTGCTCTCAAGTTTGCAGAAAGCAGACGAACATCACAGGGCGCATTTAATGTCACCGTTTCACAGACCTTACTAATGTCGTAAAATCCACTGTGAAGACTTTTTGGGTTTTGTCTGATTAGCAACCACCAAAATCTTTCACATGTGTTTGGTCCAAATCCAGACAATCCTCTCTGTGCGTCACGCGTTTGGTATTTTGATATTTTCATCAACAATGCGTGGGTTTCTTCCTTCCACCGGGCCGGTGTGGTCTCCGTCTGGGTCTTTCTTGTGGCGGTTGACAAATAACAAAAGTTTTTGGTCCACCTATCTCCTACTTTAGTGAAGTGAGAGAGGCCTCGAGAAGGTATTTGCCTCATTTTCCTCCTCTGAAGTGATGCCAGGACAATAGAGAGAGTGGTGTGTATGTCTTCACACCAGCTGCGACAGCTCAAAGCATCCCTCAGTCCAGATTTCTACAACTCGCCCACTCGTTTGATTTCTTTGAGCCCACTCTTTCCTCTTTGCCTTTGCGGTCTTTAATGATCTTTTTGTCATATCATCAGTTTTTTACATGATGCTTTTGTTTTGATTCTGTAGTAGTTCTGCTATAATAAAGGTTTGATCAGGAAGGTTATTGTGGAAAAAGCCTAAATCCCAGATCAGAATGACGTGTTTGGTGGCATCGCTACAGTTGAACCTTTGTATCTTATCAGCTCTTCATTAGTTTATACAGTTCTTTTACCTTTTATGAATCTAATTTATGTCTTATTATTAGTCACAGTGGACTTTCTAACCTAATGACTTTAATACATCACTGTCTGCACAGTGTAATGAAAACACTCTTAGTCATAAAGACAAGGGCTAAAATCTTCAAGTTTAAAGTTCTTGTGTACCACAAGATTTTCACTTTTTACATTTAAAAATTCAAAAATGCTTTTCGAGTGATTTGTTTTATTTGTACTGCTCAAAAATAGACAAAAAGGGGTCTCGTACATTTACCTTTGTCACGAACCCGGCTCGAGTAGGACCCATAATGAGACCCAGACAACAGGGTGTGAAAACAATAAGAGTCTTTATTAAAGATAAAAGGGAAAAGGGAGGTGGAATGCAGCAGGAAGGCAGTCCAGCTGCTGGGGGAGAAAAACAGGACAAGGAGGTGAGAGGAAGTGATGGGAGAGTGGGTCTCACCACAGCGGGTAGGAAAGTCCGTGATCCAGTGGGGGGATGTCAGAGGCGGTCCGGGTCGGAGATGAGCAGGCAGAATCCAGAGGGAGCACGCAGAGACGGTAGTCAATAACGGAAGGGTAGGTCGAAATCCAAAAATATCCAAACGAGAACCGACAAGGAGCAGGCAAGAGGCAGTAGTCAGGGTACGTAAAAACTGTGGTCAGGAACAGGAACAAGAACAAGAATAAGAAACAGGACTATGGAGGCTTGAAGGCTGTGAGGTAAACACAACAGACGATCTCGCACTGAGGAGCTGTAGAACTGTGGTTAATATAGTCAGAGGAACAGGTGGAAACAATGATGATGATTAGCAGGTGAGGGAGGGGCAGAGAGCAGGAGCGGGTTTCATGACACAGGTGAGGGAGGGGCAGAGAGCAGGAGCGAGTTTCATGACACAGGTGAGGGAGGGGCAGAGAGCAGGAGCGGGTTTCATGACAGAACCCCCCCCACAAGGGGCGGATTCCAGACGCCCCAACAGGAAACCAGACAGGGAGGGAGGAGGGGGAACAGGCAGGAGGGCCGAAAACAGCCCGGCATGGCGAGGCTCAGGAGGGCGGCCCGGAGGCAGCCCGGCGCGGCGGGGCACAGGGGGGCCACAGGACACCGGATGAACTGACGCTGGAACAGGGGCCGGACATGACGCTGGAACAGGGGCCGGACTTGACGCTGGAACAGGGGCCGGACTTGACGCTGGAACAGGGGCCGGACTTGACGCTGGAACAGGGGCCGGACTTGACGCGGGACCCACAGGGGCCGGACTTGGAGCGGGACCCACAGGGGCCGGACTTGGAGCGGGACCCACAGGGGCCGGACTTGGAGCGGGACCCACAGGGGCCGGACTTGGAGCGGGACCCTCAGGACTTCGGCAGGGCTCGGGACCCTCAGGACTTCGGCAGGGCTCGGGACCCTCAGGACTTCGGCAGGGCTCGGGACCCTCAGGACTTCGGCAGGGCTCGGGACCCTCAGGGGCCGGACTTGGAGCGGGACCCACAGGGGCCGGACTTGGAGCGGGACCCTCAGGGGCCGGACTTGGAGCGGGACCCTCAGGGGCCGGACTTGGAGCGGGACCCTCAGGACCGGCTTGGAGCGGGACCCTCAGGACTTCGGCTTGGAGCGGGACCCTCAGGACTCGGCAGGGAGCGGGACCCTCAGGGGCCGGACTTGGAGCGGGACCCTCAGGGGCCGGACTTGGAGCGGGACCCTCAGGGGCCGGACTTGGAGCGGGACCCTCAGGGGCCGCTGGAACAGGGGCCGGACTTGACGCTGGAACAGGGGCCGGACTTGACGCTGGAACAGGGGCCGGACTTGACGCTGGAACAGGGGCCGGACTTGATGCTGGAATGGGGGCTAAACTTGACGCTGGAACGGGGGCTAGATCGGGAACCTTGACTTGACATGGGGACTGGATCGGGAACCTGGACTTGACACGGGGACTGGATCGGGAACCTGGACTTGACACGGGGACTGGATCGGGAACCTTGACTTGACACGGGGACTGGATCGGGGACCTTGACTTGACACGGGGACTGGATCGGGGACCTTGACTTGACACGGGGACTGGATCGGGGACCTTGACGTGGCTCGGGGACATCGGGGAACTTGACTTGGCTCGG
>SSNR01000169.1:935139-954688 GCA_006937965.1 Callopanchax toddi | reverse complement strand
CCCCCCCCCCCCCCCCCCCCCCCAATGCAATTACCTGAGGTGAAGGACAAACCTGAACTCCTGCGCCACCATAACAAATATACAACACATAAGAATTCACTTTGGCTCTCAAGCTTGTGCTTTTACTCTTATTTATTCTGTCATCCTTTTTTCCAGTTTTCATACCATAAATTTAAAGGACGTCTGAGCATGATTGAATGCCATGTGGGTGTACTTTGAAAAATGCATTTACTGTGTGGTTGTGGCTAAAATGGAAAGCAAAAATGGAGTCTTTTCAAATAGCTCATCCATTCGGTTCCTACCATGAATGGGTCAGTCACATAGAAAAGAAAAAAAAGTTCCTAAAGATGCTTTGAAAATGTTTGTCGCTTATCTATAGGCTGTTTTTTTTAAAGGATCCAGACATTGTAATAAAATGCTCCCTCTGCTTTCACTACACACACACACTTACCCACATATGCAAACAACTTTACAAAACAATAATATATTACAGTCAGCAGCAGCTTCTACACCTTAAAAAATCGGAGTAGCTTTCTCGCAGGGCTCTTGGTTTCCCCTTCCCTCGTGTGGTTTATTATTCTTCTCTTTGGCTTGCGTCTCTGCCAGCTTTACAACTCTCTCCCTCCTACACACCACTCACCCTCTGTTAGAAGTTACAGTCAAGAGTGTGGGCCATGCTCTCTGCTGAGTCCCCCGTCTGCCATCTGCTCAGGAAAGACGAGGCTGAATTACTGTAGCCAAACTCATCACCTCGAATGAATGATTTCCATCTACTCACAGTCATTCCAATGCCATCTTTTTAAAAAAGTCAACGTTTGATGATAAGCGTGGCTTGCCTTATTTCTCTTGGCAGTCTTCCTGATGACTGTGCAATGCAAAGGAGTCTCCCTGCTGCTGAGCGTTGGAGCACCAGAGCAAGCAGGCCTTTCCATTAGTGTTTTGCAAAAAAAAAAAAGACCCATTTATTAAACATGGAAGGAAGTAGGATTCTAATCAACTTGTGAGGTTTAACCCTTCTGGACTGTGCAATTTAGAGCCAACACTTGCTAACAATTACACCACTAACACCCAGGGGCCCAATCTGATTGGTCTGTTTACTTTGTAACGTCCTGGGAGATCCTATAGCAATTAAGCTAGCTCCCTCACCAATAGCTTGTGAGCTGCTTTTATAGTGGTTTCAGCAGCATTACTAAAACCCAAGCACACTCATGAATTTACATTAGAATTTAATATGGGACTGTACTGCGGTATCCCACTTTTGTGCAGCCGCCCCTGTCACTGTCCTTTTCAGACAGACTCCACTCATGAGGCAGGCAGTATTTCCTGTTGGCCGTTCTCCCAGAGCCCGTAGAAGTCAATGAACATCCTGCCAATCCTTCTATTTCTCTCAGAGTCAGTTTCTGCCAAAGGGCCTGTTTGGCTTATGTTCTGGCTCAAATAAACAACAAAGAACGAGTCCAAAGATGCTTTTAAAGGCACCTGGTAGTGCGCTCTTGTTTCAATTTGTGGATGTACAATTATCCACTACAATAAACTTTTTTTTTATAGCATTTCTAAAGTTTCGAAACAGTTAAGACTTGTGAAATTGAGCATTTAACCAATAGCATATCTTTGTTTTTGTAGGTGACTGCGACAGATGCCGACGGCGGCTCCTTTGGCTCAGTCACCTACTCACTTGGCTCTGGCAGTAGCAGCGCTGCTCCCTCTCAGTTTACTATCAGCAAGGAGACCGGCCAGATCTGCACTACCGCTGCACTAGACAGGGATCAAGGGCCGGACACTTTCGACTTCACCGTTACTGCAGTCGACGGGGTAAGCCACCGCATATTTTAAAATCATGCTTAATATGAATCCATTGAGCCGCAATGTAATCCTATAAACACAGCAGCCATGTTTTTTTAATGGACAAGAGAGTAAAGACAGAACCAACTGTGGAACAAAAAAAAAAAGTTCTGAATTCATCAGCCGAATAAAAAGTGAGCCGCTCTCCATGGTGGGTAGTCTTACTCAACCATCCGGTTCACTGGCTGCCAAAAAATACTTAAAGAATAAAACTTTCAAAATAAAAGAAATTTGCTTTGGGTATGTTAAAGCAATCAGGTGGAGAAATGCCTCAACTGTCAGGCAGTAACAGTTTAACAAGCTGGACTGTGGCCTCCCCCCATTTTGCCACCTGGTCCAAATAAAAAGCCTGCACTGTATTCTCTTCAAATGAAAAGCCTATGAAACAGACTTGGGCTGCTGCAGACCCACTCACACCACATAGTTCATGACATATTGCTCCTTCCCGAGGGAAACTATCAATCTGTGTTGGTGCACAAATCAGTTGAGACTATTTTCGAGACTGCACCAGACATTGAAACTTAAACTGGGTTTACTGTATTTATTTTTGTACTTTCATCATTACCGTAGCCTACGGGCACCAATGATGTGATCTAAATCCTGCTTTCAGGTTTGTCTTCCTGCTCGTGATTTAATGTACATGGAGGTGTAACAAAGGAGCTTTTTGTTTCCTCTGCAGGGTGGACTGAGCTCAGTGGTCTACGTGAAGGTAGACCTGGTCGACATTAATGACAACAGACCCACTTTCTACCCACTCAGCTATGCTGTTAGTTTGAGCACGCAGAGCGCCCCTGGGACTTCTGTTATCAGAGTGACGGCTTATGACCCAGACTCAGGCGAGAACGGCAGAATCACTTACAAAACAGCACCTGGAGGAGCATCACCGTACTTTACTCTAAACAGAGACACAGGTTGGCAAAAGTTTCCCCCTCTACTTTCACCGCCTTTATTATATTGTCATATATAACTACATAAAAGTTATATGGTGTTAAAATGCCGTATCTTTTTGTAGGTGTCATCTCTCTGTCTCGGTCTGTTTACGGGAAGGCCAACTCCATCATTACTATGATTATCTCTGCTCAAGATGGTGGTGGTCTGCTCACCTTAGACAACGCCAAGGTTAACATTAGCGTTGTGGCAGGGCTGGTGGCACCACCTGTTTTTGAACAGACCCAATATCACTTTACTGTATCGGAGGACGCCCTGCGGGGGACAGTTATAGGCATCGTCCAAGCCAGCGGCAAGACAGGTGAGATGATTACTAAAACTTGTTTCATATCTTTGCATTTGTTTTACGTCGTGCACTGTTTGCTCAACGCTAAAATTGCATTATTTCTATTCCTGATATTTTTCTTTTTTCCAGGCATCTCCAAGGGTATCTCCTACACCATCAGCTCTGGGGACCCTGCAGGCTACTTCACTGTAGATCCCGACACTGGAGCCCTAAGGACCAGTCTGCCTCTGGATCATGAAACCCTATCAACTCTTGACTTGGAAGTGCAGGCCCACAGTGGCAACCCCCCGGCATTTGGCCAGACCCGTGTCCATGTCACCATTGCAGACATCAATGATAATCTGCCTGTTTTCCTGCCATCATCCTCCGAGTCTCTGCTTCTGCCAGAAAACACAGAAATGGGCACCGTGGTGTATCGAGTGCAAGCTGAGGACAGAGACTCAGGAGTCAACGGACAGCTCAGCTTTGATCTCTCCTCTCCGAGTGGAATCCAGAGGATCTTCAGCGTTGAGCGCAGCACTGGAGAGATCCGATTGGTGGGAAGCCTCTGCTATGAAACGACTCCCCGTTATGACCTCCTGGTGATAGCCAAAGATGGTGGAGTGCCCCAACTTAGCGCCACCTTCACGCTTGTGGTCCACGTTCAAGCAGAGAACGAACAGGGACCTGTGTTTGATACCCTCACCTACCGTGTGGAACTCAAAGAAGGAACGCAGATAAACACACGTTTCCTGCAAGTCAGAGCTCTAAACAGAGAGCTTCCAGGCTCAGGTCACATGACGCCCCTTATGTATCACCTCCGTCCTGATGGAGATGCGGCAGGGTTTGGCATCGCTGCTGACAGTGGCTGGCTGTTTGTGAAAAGCGCCCTTGACAGGGAAGTGAAGGACATGTATCTTCTGACAGTTCTGGCCAGTGCTGGTCATGGACAGTTAAAGAAGACAGGCAGCGCTACAGTGAGAGTATCAGTGACTGATGAGAATGATAATGCTCCTCGACTCACACAGGAGAGGGTTTTCATGGCTGTGAAAGAAAACTTGCCTGCAGGAACTGGTTTTGGGCATGTGTTAGCTACAGACAGAGATGCCGGCTCCAACGGACGCCTCAGCTATCGCTTTCTGCACGCTGACCGCCACTTCCAGGTTAACACCCAAACAGGTAAACAAAGACTGCTAATAGTTACATGATCGTGTATTTGTATTCATGCAAATAAATGTGCACGCTTTAACATATTGTTTAGATGCTTTGAACAGTCAGAAAACAAAATATAAAACTTGAGGCAATGATCTAAATTGGTCATACTGTAACATGGGGAAGATTTTGTAAATATTTGACTTTGAGGATTCTGCTGCATGCCCGACCCAAAAGGTCCAAATCATCAGTTTTAGGATATTTATTAAATGTGTTTGTAGACTGTATTAAAACTAAAACTCAAAAATCTCTCACACAAGCCACAAAAATCAAGAATTTTAAGATCCAGTATTATTTCTCCTGATATTTGTTTGTTTCATGAAAAATTTAAATTACTCATAAAAAAAAATAAAAGTAGCTAGTCAGTTGAGTCATCTCTTAAAGATGAGAGGAAAAAGTTGCCACCCTGCTCGTCGTCATAAATAAGGCAGAAAGCGGTGACAGCAGCACCGAGCTGTTGCTGGGCTCTAATTGGCCCGTTGAGTCTGTGGGTACAGACTCATGCTCTGATTTGTGATCAGCTTCTAGCTGAGCTGTGAGTGTCTGTCTGCAGCATCTACCAATCTCCCCAAATTTCTCCTTTTTATGAGTGTTTGTGTGCTCGTGAATGCACAAATCTACACAATGTGCATGTCTTTCATTTCTGAGTGTCATTGATAAAAACCTGGCGGCTGCTAAGCCTCTCATTATTATTCCAGTGGACGAGCGTTTCTCAATAAACTCCCTCTCCTCCGTTCCGCTTTTCTCTGCAGGTGAAATCAGTTCGAGGATGACACTTGACAGAGAGCAGCAGTCAAGTTACCAGCTGGTGGTGGTGGTACAAGATGGAGGTTCGCCCCCTCGTTCTGCGACAGGCACCGTTTTTATTACTGTCCTCGACGACAATGACAACGACCCTTCATTTATGCACAGTCAGTCCGGCAAAAACATCATAATACAGGTGATGTCATGAGACCAGAAGCATAGATCGGCAAAAACTGAACATTTTGGTTTTAATAATGATGTTTTTTTGTTTTTTTTTAACAAACAGGTGACAGAAGGTCAGTCTGCTGGAGTCTTGATTGGCACTTTGCAAGCCAAAGACCCTGATGAAGGGGAGAATGGCACCGTAATCTACTCTTTGTCAGGTACACGAGAGAAACGTTCAATAATCATCAGCGAAAAGTGATTTTCAGCTCTATTCTCCATGTCTGAAACATTTTTTGAGATGTGTTTTTAGCCTTCTTATACATCTCCAGTTAAATTTTGATCCTTCTGTCTCTTCAAGGTCCCAGGGCTGAGCGTTTCACTTTAAATGCAATCACTGGTGAGCTGCATTCATCATCCCCTCTGATTCACTCTGAACGGGCTGAATACTCTCTGACGGTGACAGCCACTGACAGAGGACTGCCCCCTCGCAGCGCCTCCTGCTCCCTCACCATTCAGGTCAGACGTCTACTGGAGCACAGCCAGCATAAACACTCTCACTACACACCTATTTAATATCAAAGAATAGACTTAGGGCTGAGAGGATCCATGTCTCAGGGCCCCTCAGACTAGCTGCCGACATATCAGCCTCGCTTCTGACAAGGTCGCCTCCCACCCGCCTCCCTTCCCTCCTCTTGTGAATTTTCAAAAGGGAAATTTCTATCTGAAATGGAAAAGTGGGTCTAAATTAAATACTCCCAGCTGGCGTATGATGAGGACCAGCTGTAGAGCGCACTGATCAAGGTCACACTCAATGACTTCAACACTTTTTTTTATACAGTAGCCCCCTTTTTAAAGAGTAGCGGGGCTTTACTTTCACTCAACATAAAACACAGCAGTGATGGTGATTAAAGTTAATATTTAATATAAAACAGAAATGGACACAATGGAAGAGTCCTGGAAGCAACTACGATTTAATTTATAGGATCCTGGGAAACAGCTCCTGCTAAATCCAGTCCAGTTTTTCCTTTTTTCCCCAATAACATGAGAAGTCATAATTATGAGATAATTGGATTAAACAGTCCTGTGTTATTCTTGTCTGCCGACACATTTTTTTAATTTAATCATCTTTTTGACTTTTTTTTTTTTAATACTTCAATACCAGGTTATTTTGGGAACTCTCGTTTTCCATATAATGTGAAACCAATTTACAGCATGTCAGCAAATATAACATTAATTTGTTTATTTGTTTATTTTTTATGTATTTGAACGCCAACTTACTGTGGGAACTGGGCTGTAAAATCAATTCCGAGAATCCAGATCAACCCATCAAGTGGAAAAATAATGAAATATGATTTGAAATAAAGTCTTTTTTTTTTCTACTGCTGCGGTTGTTTCATTAAACAAGGCATCATATGCTCATATTCTTTTTTCACACATTGCAGCAGACTTTGAAGATGCATAAACAGCCCATCAAAAAAGCTATTAGGCAAGAAATATGTTTCCCAGTGCTAAACTCAAACGTTTTTCACTGTTTATTCTTTTTGCTTGTGATACTTTTATCATGTATTGATTTTTTTCTGGCAGCGATATGCGTCTTTAATTGTTTCTCCTTTTGATTGTGTTTCTTTTATCATATATTTTTCCTGGCAGTAAAAGGAGTATTATGATTAAGAGGGATTATTAGCAGCAGCCTTGTTATTTAAGTTAAGGAAAAAACTATTGCTGGGTTTATTGACGCAAGTCTTAATTATGTTGCTTTGTTTGCAATTTATCCTCATTTTAATCTTGTCGCCAACACATTCCAAAGTTGCGTCACATTTCTCACATTTTCCGACTCACTGCAACTACGTTAAGATGGATTTGAAACAGGTTCAAGATGTCTCAGTGACTACTCTGAGAGGAAATTCTTCATGCAAATCGTTTGAAAGTGAGGCCCTCCTTTCTAGACATTTTAAAAACTTCTTTGCAAATGTTATTTCCAGTTGTTGCAAACTGTTGTAGCCCAGCTTTAATGGCAGTGACTGCATGCACCAGAAGTCTGAGGGCAGTAGGTTGATTTGTCTTAAATAAAAAAATGATTTGACTTAGAATTTTACCACCAGAAATGAAAAAGCAGCTGTAAATGTACTGCTACTCTTCTTCTCTTCCCATTAATACTCCTTCTGTGGTATTATTTTTTACAGGTTGTCAGCACTAACAGTGTTACCTCTAAAACCAGTTCACACTCCATGTTTTTCAACTCTGTGGAGGAGACCAGCCCTGGCTCTGTTATTGGCTCGGTGCGCCTCCATGACAGAGGAACCTTAGAGGACGGGAAGGTGACCTACACAGTAGTCGGGGGCACAGATCGAGACGGGACCTTTGTTGTGGATCGCCTAACTGGAGATGTGTACCTGGCTGGCCCTCTGGACTATGAGCGGGATGCAAAGTACAACCTGAAAATTGAGGTGGATGACTTTTCTCAGGTCCCTCCCAGTAGCACGCTTGTCAGCTTGGACATTGGCATAGAGGACAGCAATGACCACACCCCTGAGTTTGCCGAGGACCCTATCACCATTGTTATGTCTGAAAACATGGAGGTTGGCTCTTCTGTCTACACGTTCCAGGCCACTGATAAAGATGGCAGCGGGCCCAACAGCGAGCTGATGTATTCCATCCTGCACCAGTGGCCAAACACTCCTGGCTTATTAACGCTTGACCCCATCACAGGCATTCTGTCTTTGGGTCGCAGACTAGACCATGAGGTCACTTCCACACTGATCCTGGTTGTAAAGGCAACCGATTCTGCCCTCAACACCAGTCAGAGGCGCTGGGGTTCTGTCACAGCAAGGATGTATATTACTGATGAGAATGACAATCCACCAGTCTTCATATCACCAATAGCTGTCAGTGTCATGGAGGACCAGCCGGTGGGCTTTGTGGTGCTTTATGTGATGGCTAGAGATGCAGACCAAGGAGAGAACGGCAGAGTGACCTACAGGATCCATTCAGGCAACACTGGAGGGACGTTCAGCCTGAACCCTAACACAGGTAAGTCCAACTCAGTAACAAGAAAAGCTGAATTACAGGACAGCAGGTGAATTTTATGTGATAACTTTAACAAGGTAGGCCAGTTTGAGTGGCAACATGTTGCTGTTATTATTTTCTGCGTATGACCTCATCCACAATACTTTCTCTAACGCGCCTCAATCTAAAAATGTATTTTGCAATATATTCAAGATATTCTGGATGCTCTAATCTCTGTTATATAACAATATAAAAATAATCAAAATAAAAAAATTTGACAAAACCAACAAACAAAAAACTTATCGACCATCCATGTGCAAAAAAGAAAAAGAAGAGCCGAATTACATGACTCAGTACTTGTTTGAAAGTTCAACACCAAACCACTGCTGCCATAAACACCCTGATTAAATTAAGAATATTTGAAAAAATCTGCACCTGATTTGGTCTTTGTGGCATTTTATTATTTGTTTTGCATCATATCAGTATTTCTCATTGTGCATCAACAATTCCCTGACCTGAGTCACCAAATAGTTCCTCCCATACACAACCCTTAACACTTTGCTTGCTACTAAGAACAACACACTTTTGATTCACCTTTCCTGACCTATTTCTCTCAGTTGGAGGCTGAACAGAGCAGCCTGCCAAATATTAAACACACACACATGAGAATGTGCATGCACACACACAAACCCATCATCTGCTATTGTGGATCTATTCCCATGAAAGACCAAAGAAACTCCTGCTCGGGCTTCTGGGAACCATTAGAGAAGGGATCAGTTACGCATGTTTGTGTGTATGCACGCGTGTGTGTGTGTGTGTTTGTAGGCATGCACTTGCACACGTGTTTGTGTGCTTCCATTACACTGCCACTTAGTCAACACTGACCTTGAGCTATTTGGTCCTGTGGGCTTTATTGTGGTGTTTGAGACACGTGTCAACATTTGCTCCACCTTCTGCTTCGAGTCTCAACCAGGATGCCCTCCGGAGCACCTCAGGGATGGAAACATTCAGGATCTGTCATGCATGTCACTTTTTTGACCAAGTGCGTACTCATCTTGAAGTGTTTTCACGCACGCTGGTTATTTGTTAGAATAATGTCGGAGTTAATCCACTGAGCACCTGGTTGCTTCTGTTTCGGGGTCGTTGACTGCAACCCAAGTCAGCACACTGCTTCCATTACTTAAGTGTCACCCTTAACCACAGTAGAGAGACCCATACAGCCATTATTAGGATTCTGCAAAGCCATAAAGCAAAACTCATTTTCATCACTCATCGTCAGAAGTGAGGCCATTAATTTCATTTTCAGCCTGAAGGGAGAGTGCGCTGTTGATAAGGTTAAAATCTTCTTGGCACAAGACAACACCGTGCATTAATGAACACATCAGACGCTGATAAATAAATGCAGATAGGGAGACAAGAAATTCCCCTGCCAGTGCATACACCACAGTTCCACAAACCCCACACAGGCGTGGGATGTTGGAATTAAAAACATCCAAAATAAAGTCTTTATTTCATCAACCTACTGTCTTTTTCTCTGCCCATATGTTATCGGTGACTGAGGATAAGGCAGGAACAAAGGGGGAATCAAATTTGGGTGAAAAAATACCAGCCTTTAACTTTTCCCAGACTAAAGCTTAGGGGCAAGTTATCTCATTCCTAGCAAAACACAAAGTGGAAAAAATACTTGAAGGAGTTAAAAGCAAAAACAATCCCTGCCCTCGGTGTCTTTTAACAGTTGCGTCTCATTTTAAAGCATGAAATTGAAATTGAATCAATGCGAGCTTTAACCTTTCAGGGCGGGATAATGAAAAGGCTGGAGTGCCCCTAATTTCTACGGAGCACGGCATGCCTGGCTGTTGCGTGTCTAGAGTACGTGTTTACTGCTTCTTTCTTGATGGTTGTGGTGTACTTCAGTGGAAAATCTCGTAAACTGTGGCAAGACCATTTGGGCTTTTACAGCAGTGGTGGTGGTAGCATTCAGGTAGGCAAAGCTGTATGTGTGGAGCATATTAGCTTTGATTTGGCCCTCACACGGCAACTTTTCACACTTACTTTTTAAAATAACCTGAACACACACAATCCCAGAAAGTGGTCTGACTTACTCCCTTTGATAAGATTTGAATTTTTGCGTGTAGGAGGAAGTTCACAGATAAAGATTTGTAACATTTGGCCTTTTTCCTACAGGCTCTCTGTCTATTTTCAAGCCTATGGACCGAGAGGAGCAGGACATCTTCAACCTCACAGTAATTGCAGAGGATCATGGGATACCCAAACTCTCATCCAGACAGCTGCTGTGTGTCCATGTGATAGATGTCAACGATGAAGTCCCCTGGTTTGAGGAGAACCTGTATGAAGCCCAGATCTCTGAGAATCAACCTGCAGGGACCACTGTACTGACCGTGTTGGCCTCGGATCTGGACCAAGGTGAAATATGACACTTAGTTCCAGCAAGTGAAAATACTGACCATTTAAAAAACTGCGAAAATTTGTTTTACAAATGTCTGCTTTAGCCTGAATATTACCATAATTTAAATGCTATTTACATATATTCTAATGTTAAACAGATCCCAATGAGAGTTGAAGTGAAGCCATTAAGCATCTGATTAAAGCGAATATGGGCTCAAATAACAAATATATTTATTTATTTTATAATTAAATTGGGACTAATCAAGGCAAACAATACGCCTACAGCTCTTCTCAGAGTATGCACTAAGGGCACATTTGATTAACATTAACAGTTGTTTTTAATTAAAAGCTTCACAGGAGGGAGCAGCGCGGGTTGCGAGTAAACAGAGCATGCATTACATTAGAAGCATATAAAACACGGGGACTGTAAACTTTCTACTTTAAAGCAATTAGAGAAGTAAACAGGTGAGGCTGCCAGACTACTTTCTGTTAGCGTGCAATTTGGCATCTGAGGGACAGCCACCACTGCCAACTGCTTAGGTAGCTAAATTCATAATTAAATGGTTTTATTAAAATTAGGCCTCGATCTTGTGTCTTTCTTTATATAGATAAGAATAAACTTGCCATTTTTACCAGTTTGTGTTTTTATTATAAAGCATTGCTACTGTGTGTTTCTGTGTAGGAACCAATGGACATGTGACATATGGCGGTGTGTCACATGGAGGCTTTAACATCCACCCAGTCACAGGTGTCATAACCACCACTAAGTTGTTGGACAGGGAGTCACAGGACTTTTATTCCCTGACAGGTACTTTATCCTCTAATTGTCCTAAAACATCACACACAGACTTCTCATGATTCGTGATATTAAAAGTTAGATTCAATGCATTATAATCACGTTGTGGCGTCAACATTAATGATCTTGTTTTTATGTATTTTGGCAGTGTATGCAAAAGATGGAGGCCTTCCACCCAACTATGCTAAAGCGACAGCGAGGATCAAGGTGCTTGATGTTAATGACAATGCTCCTGTGTTTGGACGTCTCTACTACAGCATCGATGTGCCCGAAAACCTGGAGGCATTGCCGCTGTTTACCCTTAGGGCCACTGACCCAGATGCAGGAAACAGTGGGGAGATAAACTACAGAATTGCAGGTGTGGATTTATTTTAATGCGTTGTTGTTTTCCAGATGTTCAGTAGAACGAATATTTTCATGAGTTCATTATTCTTTGCTCTCCCTGCAGCTGGAGATCCATTTGGAGACTTTCGCCTTGACAGACACTCAGGTGTGCTGTATTCTTCAAGACCTCTGGATCGAGAAAAGAGACCCGGGTATACTTTAACAGTAATAGCCCAGGACCAGGGTCGCCCATCCCTCAGTGGCACTGCCACTGTAGAGGTGACAGTTCTGGATGTGAATGACCACAGTCCTCAGTTTCAGAGCAGCAGCTACACTGCTGACATTTCAGAAGATGTTCCCATTGGCTCGCTGGTTCTAGAGTTGAAAGCTGTTGATTTAGACTATGGCCTCAACAGCCAGGTTCTCTACTTCCTGAGCCAGGGTTCTCAGAGCATGTTCATCATAGATCAGAACACAGGGCGCATTATCACAGCAGCCCCCCTGGACAGAGAGAAAACAGCTCTTTATACCTTTGAAGTGTGCGCCACTGACTCCTCCCCCACAAATCCACGTAACTCAACTGCTCAAGTTACCATCTACATTCAAGATGTAAACGACAATGCCCCTTTCTTCGTTCAAGACCCACTTATTCTGAACATTTCCGCCAGTATTGTGTCCAGCCGCCGAGTATTAGCCACCATGAGGGCAGAAGACAAGGACTTTGGGGCTAATGGCTCCGTTTTTTATCGTTTTGCCAACCCTGTGAGGGGCTTTACCATTAACTCACTAACAGGAGACATCCAGGCTACGGAGAAGCTGCAGACCCTGACTCAAAGCCAAAGGACTTTGATCGTTCAGGCTATGGACCAAGGGAATCCAGCTCAGTCTTCCCTAGGGGTGGTCATCATTTATATCAGGGAACAAATTTACAGAGGTATTCGCTTTTCCCGCACAGCCAGAGACGTCAGTCTGCAAGAAAATGCTGCCAAAGGTTTGAATATGATACCTAATTATGGACAATAAATTGGACTGACATTTTTCTAACACTGTCTAATTGTTGTCCTTTAGGCACAGTGGTAACACAGACTCAAGCCCAGTACCCCGATGGCTCTAAAACTGGTATCAGCTACAGCCTTTTCAGTGGAAACAGATTGCAGTCTTTTGGAATAAACTCCATTACTGGTAAGTGCACTAATTGTTGCTCACACAGACAGACATCATGCTTTCATCCAAGCCCACTGAGTGATTTATTTCTGTTTTGCTGAATTAGGTGAAATATGGACTGAGAAATCAGAAGGCATCGACTATGAGGAGACCCCCAAACTCCGCCTAGTGGTTAAAGCTGAAACAGCATCCTCCAGCTCCTACATGGCTGTCAACCTGATTCTGCAAGACGTAAACGACAACTTGCCACGCTTCCAACTCCAGAACTATGTAGCGTACATCAGGGAGGCACAAGGCTATGACTTTCCCATTATCCAGGTGCAGTAGCCAGTCCCCCACATGTTTATTATGGTTGGCTGTTATCTAAGTGTGAATTAGTAAAATTGAAAGGGAAAAACACTCAAGCTTGGGAAATCTGGATTATTTCAAAACTGTAGAGAAATGACCTAACTGCATGTATTCTGAGTGTTCCAGCTGACTATACTCTGTATTTGAGAACCATAAATTCTGCTTTATATACTGTAGCTCATTTTTTTTATGACCTCATGACTTTCAAATTCAATAATGCTCACTTCTATTAGTTTCACTGACTGTGTCTGTGTTTTTATTTCCAAATGTGGTTGGCAGGTTGCTGCCGATGACCTGGACCAAGGCCAAAATGGTCAGGTGACCTACTCCATCAGGTCTTCATCCATGAGTGGCTTGTTTAAGATCGACCCGTTGACTGGCTGCATCACTACTGCTGCTATAATGGACAGAGAGATCTGGACACAAACAAAGTGAGGCTTCTTTTTTCATTTTTCCTCTTCGTTATCAGCTGTCTTTGTGCTCTGATCTCAACTTCCTCTGTCAAAGACATTTCTATATTTTAAGAGTTAACTAAGGTTTTAATACTTTTATTGAAAATGTTCAGATTTTTTTTTAAAGAAGAGGATCATTTTCAAAAGTTTGGAACTTTTTTCAGTAGCTACATGACAGACGTAATGATGCCTTAGTTGAACGAGAACCGCTAAGACAATTATTTCAGTTATACAAGGAAAAGAGATAAGCTAAGAATAAGTTTGAACTTTTAATAAGTTTTAATAAAATCATGCTTGAGCTAAAAAAAATCATTATTTTGGTGTCAGATATTTAAACAAAACTGGTTTTATGGATATTTTTAACACGTTTAAAAATTAGTTTTTATTGATCTTATTATTAAAGATGCAATAGGGAATTTGCAAACAAGCTAGGTATAGCTTACACAAACACTGTCCCAGAGTTCTCACCCCTCCTCCCATCGGGTATAATCCTAGGCCGCGCCTCCCCCGGACATGGGACCGCGCAATGCCACAGTAACAAGAGAGCACAACACCAGTCGTTGAAACACTATGCTAATGTTCACCCTGGTTTTTCCTCTCTACGTCAAAACGTTTTTGTTTTCTGCTAGCTGAAAAAGTGTCTTTTGGGGTCTTTTAGGGTATTTTTTCCTAAAATTGAAGCGCTAACAGCCAGCCGTTTCTGTCCTCCTCTCGCTTCCGGGATGTTCAGCTGAAAAATGCTCCAGCAGGCATTAATGGAGGATCCAAGGAAGTGTGGAAGTGAGGCACTTCAGCAAGACAGACAACCGGATTGTCCAATTGTTGCTTTCGGTCCAAAACGCATGATTGGCTGAGGTTTTTAAGAGAACTGCGGGACAACCACTTTATAAATTTCTTTTGGGCTTTTAAAAATTGCCACAATATATTTATAGCTATACTATGTTAGAACGTTAGGCATAAAAAAAAAACGTTTGAAGCTACATTGTTTACCAAATTCCTTATAGTACCTTTAATTTGTCAATTTCGGGGCTCCAGTAGTTGTATTAAAAGTTATATTTGAATGCTCAGTCTTTTTGATGTGTTCAGAAACTAAACATTAAGTAGTTGGGTTCAAAGCAAGTTCAGATACTGATATTCATTTTGTCGCAACAGGCTTGTTGTTGTGGCAACAGACCGGGGAACCCCACGGCTGGCTGGATCTGCCACCCTCACTGTGATCATTGTTGACCTCAATGACAACAGTCCCATGATTCCTCTGCCTCGAGAGATCCGGGTGCCTGAGGGTAAGCTTCACAGTGGAAGTTAGTAGAGTGATCTTATCATAAAGCCTCACATCTTACTCCCTGGCAGCTCACACAGTGAGGCTCAGTGAGGAAAAATTGGACCCTTTTATGAAATAAGTTATTGCCAAAGTTTCTGTGTTCATTTCCTGTCAGGTTGAGGCTTTCCAGAAGAGGATATTTCTTCTTCAAAAAAATTTTTTTAAACCTCTAAGACTCTATTCTTCATGTTCAATGCAGCTTAAATGTCCCCTCTCCTTTTTCCATGTCCCTTGTTTGTTTATTGTCACACATACAGACACTCTCGTTGGCTCAGTTATCACCCAGGTAACAGGAAATGATGTGGACTCAGGTCCGCCCCTCTCCTACACACTGCACATGGATGGGAACAGCCAGGGCATGTTTGGGATCCATCATTATGGAGGCGGAGTGTCTTTGACCGGCTCACTGGACTATGAGGAAAGGACGTGGTACACTCTGACAGTCCACTCATCAGACTCTAAACATCAAAGCGAGGCCAACCTCACTGTGCTGGTGGAGGATGTGAATGATAATGTCCCCACTTTCACACATGATTTATATCAGGTACAACTAGAACACCGTTAGAGCACCAGTGATTGTTGAATCATTGAAGTATCTGTTGCGTGACATGTTGTGTTTCTGACCAGGTGACTGTATCAGAGCACCTTCCAGCTGGGAGTGCAGTGATCACAGTAACAGCTACTGACCATGATTCTGGGGAGAATGGAAAGATAACCTATAAAGTGATGTCATCAACTAAAGGTGTTTTCGTTATTGACCCAAGCAATGGTAAGATTATAAGTTTGTATATTTAGGGTTGTTCATAAACACTCATAGAAACTATATTATTGAGCAAGAATTTCTGAGATTTTGCCCAATAAAAGGGTTTTCAGCTATTGTCCAAACCTGCTATAAAGTTTAGAAAGTGTAATTGTTTTGTGAAAGTTATTATTAAAAAATAACTTTGTTTCCCACAGGAACTCTTTTCATCAAACAAAAAACAGAACTGGATTTCAACCATCCCTCGATTCTTGTGGTAATTGAGGCGCGGGACCAGGGTATGCCATCTTTGTCATCCATTGCCACCGTCCAAATCCATGTATCAGATGTCAACGACAACGCTCCCATCTTCCACCAGTCAGAGTACAGAGCCACTGTGCCTGAGGATGGGCTCCCTGGATCAACTGTTCTGACATTAGAAGCTGTGGATGGAGACCTGTTTCGGGAAAACATTGGTTTTGATTTTGCCATCGCCAGCGGCAACTCTGGTAATGTCTTCCAGATTGAGAGCAGCGTGCACTTCCTGGAGGGCCGGGGCTTCCAGACAATTGGCAGTCTGATCCTCGCAGAAAAGCTCGACTTTGAAGCGGTACCAAGTTATAACCTGACCGTTGTGGTATCGGATCGTGGGATCCCTCAGCGCAGCTCCAGTGTGCCTATCCTTATCAGTGTTACAGATGCCAACGACAACCCTCCAGCATTCAGCCGAACAGAATACAGCGTTGTCCTGAGTGAGGGTACCGCTGCAGGAACCGAGATCTTGCATTTGTCTGCCACAGATCCCGATTCTGCCCCCAATGGAGAGGTCCAGTACTCCATAAGCTCAGGAGATGAGACGCACCTTTTCACGGTGGACTCTTGGACTGGAGTTCTGAAGCTGCAGAGACCTCTAGACAGTAAAACAAAGCTGTCCCATGTGATTGTTATCCAGGCTACTGATGGTCAAGGACATTATGCTTTAGCCTCAGTCACCGTTGAGGTTAAGGACATAAATGACAACAGGCCCTTCTTCCCCCTTAAACTAGTGACTGCAAGCATCAGGGAGAACCAGCCCCAGAATGCCTTAGTTACCATGTTGCATGCTATTGACCATGATAAAGGTGTTTTTGGACAACTGAAGTACTACATGTTAGACAGCTCCAAAGCAGAAAGAGAGAGCTTCCTCATCAACCAAACATCCGGAGAAGTACGGACTCGCTCTGCGTTTGACTTTGAGAAGATAAACTCATTCCATTTTGTGGCTGTTGCCATGGATGCTGGCAATTATTCAGCTACTGTAACAGTACAGGTTTATGTAACAGGGGAGGATGAATATGATCCTGCGTTCATCTCGTCAGAGTTTTCATTCGAAGTGCCTGAGGGAGCAAAGAAAGGTCACATCATTGGCAAAGTACAGGCCAGAGATGAAGACGGAGGCGTGGATGGAGTTGTCCTCTACACATTATCAGACCATTCACCTTATTTTGAGGTCAACAAATCAACTGGAGAAGTTTCTTTGAAAATGGACAGCTACAGTAGGCACGCGAGTCGCTCTAAAAGAGAGGTCCGTGTAATGACTCTGGATGTGACGGCTCACAGCCCTCTGGAGACTTCTCGTGCAGCGGTGGCCAAAGTTACCGTGGACGTGAGCCATACGTCTTTTGGTCTCTCCACAGACATGAACGTGTTGCTCGTCAGTGTCATCGCAGTCTCACTTGGCGTTATAGTCATGCTCATAGTAATTGCAGTGGTGCTTTTTTTTGTTAAATTGAGAAATCAAAAAAGAGAACACGATACCCACGAGCGGAAAATTATTTCAGGCACTCTGCTGCACAAGTTTGAGGAAACAAAACTATCAGCAAATGAGATTATTTACCATCAGGCTCTTCCTGGATATGCGTCTGATCAGAACGGCAGCAGTGGAGGTCCGTACACTCGTGGTGGATCATTGGATCCCTCCCACTCCAGTGGCCGTGGTTCTGCGGAGGCTGAGGCAGCAGAAGACGATGAGATCAGAATGATTAATGAATATCCTCGAGTGTCAAGTATCTCTTCTTCCATGCAAGAGCGTATTTCTGCCCGAGGTCCGGACTCTGGAATCCAGCAGGATGCTGATCAGCTATCAGACGTGTCCGGTGAGCCCTCCTTAGACTGGTTCAAAGGGAAGAAGCTGGGCAGTGTGAGTGGTACCTTGATAGCTGGCCAGGTGCCAGTCTACAGGGATGAACGGGGTGGTTATGTGGGTGTTGGACGGGCGATCAGCATCTCCCGGCCTAAAGACTATACATTCCCAGAGGATGGGAAGCCCCCTGTGGACGGCTCCCTTACAGCTATTGTGGCCAGTGACGAGGAGCTGAGGGGCAGCTATAACTGGGATTACCTCCTTAACTGGTGCCCCCAGTTCCAACCCTTGGCTAACGTTTTTACTGAAATAGCACGTTTAAAAGATGAAACGGCTCCCCCTTCTCGCAGGTCGTTTCATCGCAAAGTAAAAGCAGAGTCAAGAATTGACCCTCCTCCTCTCATAACCTCTGTGGCCCACCCTGGAGCCAAAACTGTTCTTCCAAAGCCCGCAGTATCGAGGACGTTTCCCCACCTAGCCTCTTTACGAAGATCCCCCCTCAGCGCTGATGGATCCATCTCCTCAGTCGCGATGTCTCCAAGCTTCTCGCCGTCTCTTTCACCGCTGGCAGCGCGTTCTCCTGCAGTCACACCTTTCAGCGTCTCACAGGGCCCCTCCGCCTCATTGATTAGCACATCTGAACACAGTTTTGAACACAGTGAGGAGGCAGACCTGAGGATCTAACGGGTGGATAAAAACTGCTGTCCTAAACTTTGTCTACTGTATGAACACAAGCTGCAACTTGAACGTGAAAGTGCTAACCTCTTCTCTGTTTCCCAAAAGGGACAAGTGCCCAGTGTTAGACTCAACCAAATAGCTGAAACTGTGGTGCTTTAAAAAAAAAAACTACATCACTCACAGGCCAAAAAGGACAATGCGTGTTTTTACCTGTGTGACAGAGACTCCTGTTGTTTTTAGTGTTATTTTGCACATTCAAATGGAAATTCATACATGATGTCAATATTTTGTACAAAGTCATTGTCTATATTTTTATACTTCCACCTGATTTGTGACATAAAAACATTGCATTCTAGTGTCAAAGGGTTACCCAAACCTCAGAATATATTTCTATATTTGTATATTTGTAGCTTGTACTGTATACTTGTTTGTACTGTAACTTTGTGGTATTTTGTGTCATCTTAAACTTGTGACTTAAATGAAATCTCATCATGGGTATGAATTTGAGATGATTGTACATATTTATAGAGGAAGAGCTCTCTTTGCTTCGACAAATGAAACATCAGTCAGAATAGAGGATTATGTGACTATATTTTCTTGGAATCCAGTCTTTGATCTCACATCAAAAAGTAATAATGAATGTGAAATGCTGAAAGGTTCTTGAAGTCTTCATCACCCGTCTCTTCAAACTGTGCAAAGGAAAACAGACTTCGACATCCTGTCCATAAGGTGCATTGGCTTTAATGTCTCACAATAAGCCTTACTGTTTTTTTGAATTGTGTTGTGAAGAACATTGAGCAGCTAAGTGTGGTATCGTTTGCTCTGTCAGCACCTCGATCATTCCAGACGATGTAAGCAGGTCTTTATCTTATCATTTGATGTTACCCTGTAAAGAAAATAAGCTGTTAAAGCTCTATTACAATGTTGAAATTTAGAGCAGCTTTTTCTAACTTCTGTCTTGGTATTTCCTGGTGGGAGTGGGGGTGGGGGGGTGGAGGGGGGGTGGGGGCGGATCAG